>PTEX01000032.1:421477-566589 GCA_003342815.1 Eudromia elegans
GCCCCGCGGCGGAGGAGCGCGGGGGGCCGCGGGAGCCGCCGCCCCTGGGGGCGATGGCGGAGCCGGAGCTGGAGCAGTGGCGGCTGCACCACGAGAGCGATCGGCACTGGGCGCTGCGGCGCCGCTTCATCCTGCGGCACCTGCCCAGCTACCGCGGCGCCGCCATGGACCGGCTGCTCTCGCTCTCGGTGCTCTGGAGCAACCACGTCTTCATGGGCTGCAGGTGAGCGCGGCCGGCGGCCTGGGGGCCTGAGGCAGCGCCGGGCCGCGGGGCTCTGAGGCTCAGGGTGCCCCCCTGGGGCGCAGGGGGACCAGGGTGTGTGCTGAGCACCCGGGGGTGGCGCCGCCGCAGGCCCTGACTCGCGGGGCCACCAGGGCCTCGTCGCGGGGCCGCGTGTCCCGTCCCGTGGGGACAGCGCCGGCCCCGGCCCGAGCTGGGGACTCGGAGCCGGTCGGGACAGAACCGCCCCGGAGCCAGTCCCGGCCCCGCGCTCCGAGCGGCTCCATGGCATCCGCTCTGCATGGAGCGGCCTCTGCAGCCCTTCAAAGCTCGGGTTAGGAAGAACGGCAAAACGGAACTGCTTGAGGATCCACTCCTGCCCCCGAAGGAACTTTTAAACACTGAAGGCTGGCGCAGAGCTAACTGCAGGCCCCTCGTTTCTTCCATTACTCTGGGACTTTTAAAACTGCTGGGCTGTCACAGTACACTGAGCTGGGAACAGGACTGCGCACGAGATGCTGGGCTTGGGAGCGGGTGCCAGGAGGGTTTGGCGGTGGGGCCTGTTCTAACGGCCTGTCACTGACCTCGACGCAGGTACAACCCGCAGGTCATGGAGAAGGTCCTCGAGATGGCCGAAGGCATCGACATCGGGGAGACGCGGACGTACGAGCTGGTCCCTGCCAGGAACCTGAAGAGACACCTCTCTCCGTCCGACAGTGAGTAACCTCGGCTCTGTGTCCAGGGCACCATTCCCGGGTGCTCTGTGTGCTCCGGGTGCCTGGGGAGCACTATGGGCCGCCTCTGACCAGCTCCTGCCCAGCAGGCTGAGGAGAAGCGACCAGCACTTACTCTGTGAGGCTGCAGCTCTTTCCTCTCCTCTAGAAGTGTACCTCTTTCGTGCAGAGTTTGGTTTTTGCTTAAGGAATTTCCGTGTTTAATAGAAACTTCCATGTTGTTGTTTTCCGTAATGAGAGAGTTTGGGAGGTGGATCTCCTCACTGAACAGGGCTACACTCAGCACCAAGAGCTGTTCTGCTGGGGGAGAAATTTTAGATGCTGCTCGAGGGCGATGGCCAAAACAGCAAAACTGAGAAGGAAATGTAAACTTTGCCATAGTTTATCAACTCTGTGATGACCAAAGAATTTAACCCACGTGCAGGAGTGTTGTCACCCGATTTAGATATCAGTGCCTGCTTATGCTGTACTTGAAGTGCTTTTCCTATTTGCAGAGAAGCAGATTGTGGTGACCGTGCTGAAGATGATGGCTAGAAGGGTGTAGTTGCCTGACCTGTATGAAAGTTGCATGTGTTGGTGTTGGATTAGGCAGCTCATTCCAAGGGTGACCTTTTGCTCCCCCAAGGAAATCCCATGCATGTCCTGCTTGGCCATGTGGGAGCTAAGGCTTTGACATGTTCAGGTAGAAGACTTTTGTAGCCAGGACTCTCTCCATAATCCCTGCCCTTAATTATGAAGAGATTTTTTTTGTGTGGCAGTTTGTACAGTTAGATGTATCTCTGTAGTGACTTTTACAGGCATGAATGCTCTATCTATTCAATGACAAATATTTCCAGAAAGAAATCTTTGATTTTGTGGGAAAAAAGTGGAATTTTGTGTTTAAAGCCTGCGGGCTGGAGATCCTTCTGAAAGCATCATCTCACTACCACAGTGTGTGTTGGTAATACTGCGATTTTCCTCCATCCACAGGTCCAGAGCCTGGAGAGATTCCCGAGCCTCCCAAAAAGATGGTCCCCAGGTTTCGGGTACGACCACGCTTCGAGCCCATACACTTTGTAACCAGTGCCGAGAAGGATGCCAAGAAGGAAGATTCTTATGATAACCAAGCGCAGGAGATGAGCCAGGAGGCACCTGCGAACAGCGTAGCACACCCAGCTGAAAACTGCACGAGCGCTCCGTTTGAGAGCACCCAGGAGGTGGAGCCCCAGCTCTCCAGCTCCGCTGGTCTTGGCTTTGTGAGCCAGGTAGCAATAAGCCACAAGGCTGTGAACAGTGTGGACACTAACACCCGTGGCGCGGTACAGGCTTCTGTTTCCCCTTCAACTGTCCAGTCTTCATCAGAGACTTTCCCCCCGTCGGCTATCGTATTGAAGCAGGCTTTTATTGAGAAACTCTCAGCAGCTGTCTGGAAAAATCTTGCTAGCCCTGATGCAAACACCGGGACTGATAAAATGAACTACACGTATCTGTTGACACGTTCAATTCAGGCATGCAAGACAAATCCTGAATATATTTATGTTCCTCTCAAAGAAATAGCCCCTGCTGACCTCCCCAAGAGTAAGAAGCTCTTAACAGACGGGTTTGCATGTGAAGTGCGGTGTCAGAACATCTACCTGACCACGGGTTATGCTGGCAGCAAGAACGGGTCCAGGGATCGCGCTGCGGAGCTGGCGGTCAGGCTGCTCCAGAAGTCCGTGGAGGTCAGAGTTATCCAGCGCAAGTTCAAACACACCTATCACGAAGACCTGGTGGTGTGTGAGGCGGGTGTGAATCGCCCCGACTTCCCTCCCGCCCTCAAACACCACGATGAGTTTGTGGCTGCCAACAGGGACTGTGTCCCAGCGCAGGCTGGTGCCGAAAACGTGAAAACCTCCTCTAACACCAGCAAACACTGGACTAGTTTTGTCCTCACAGAGAATGCGAGCGATGCAATAGGGATACTTAACAATTCTGCCTCGTATAACAAAATGTCTGTTGAATATAAATATGACTTAATGCCCAACCGCCTGTGGCGCTGCCGAGTGTATCTGCAGGACCACTGCTTGGCGGAGGGCTTTGGCACCAAGAAGACCAGCAAGCACGCGGCGGCCGACGAGGCGCTGAAGATCCTGCAGAAGACACAGTCGAACCTGGCCGCCATCAAGGTGACCCAGGTGCAGAAAGTGGGTTGCTCGTCACGGGGCTCTGGAAGGAAGAAGGACCTGAAGGACCTCGTGGTTTACGAGAACTCCAGTAACCCGGTGTGCACCCTGAATGACACTGCGCAGTTCAACAAGATGACGGTGGAGTACGTCTTCGAAAGGATGACCGGCATGCGGTGGAAGTGCAAGGTGCTGCTTGAGAATGAGTTCATCGCGGAAGCCGTCGGAGTGAAGAAGTCTGTCAAGCACGAGGCCGCCGAGGAGGCCGTGAAGATCCTCAAAAAGACCCAGCCAACCGTTGTTAATAACCTGAAGAAAGGCACCGTCGAAGATGTCATCTCCAGAAATGAGATTCGGGGTCGGTCAGCAGAAGAGGCTTTCAAACAGAAGATCAAAGAGGACAACATTGGGAATCAGATTTTAAGAAAGATGGGCTGGACGGGTGGTGGCTTAGGGAAAGACGGCGAAGGAATAAGAGAGCCTATTTCGGTGAAGGAGCAGTTTAAAAGGGAAGGACTTGGGCTCGATGTGGAAAGGGTGAACAAAATTGCTAAAAGAGACATCGAACAGATCATTCGAAACTATGCACGCTCAGATAGTCATGTTGACTTGACTTTCTCTACAGAACTTAACAACGATGAGCGGAAGCAGATACATCAGATTGCCCAAAAATACGGTCTTAAAAGTAAATCTCACGGGCAGGGCCGCAGTAGATACTTGGTGGTGAGCAGGAAGCGGCGCAAGGAAGATCTGTTAGACCAGCTGAAGCAAGAAGGCCAGGTTGGACATTATGAGCTTATTATGCCACAAGCAAATTGAGGTTTTGGTGTCCAGTTCCGCAGGTGAAAGTGTGGTGAGCCTGAACTGCCTAGATCCCTAATTAAAGGAGGAGATGCTGCATTTTTTTGTTGTGGGATATATTACCATAAAGATGTTTTACTTTGCTCATGCAATTTCTAAAATATCACTAGACAACTAGAACCAACAAAGTTCTGTTCAAGTATAGTAGCGCAACCCAAAAAAAAAAGATAGTGCTGTTACTGTATGTGTCTTTGATATTACTTGTACCTTCACATTTTAATAGTTTTGTAATAGCAAAAACACATGACCAACCAGAAAGCATTTGACAGCATTTAAAATTATACCATTTTTGATTGAGAAAGGAAAAAAAAAAGCCTTTTTTTAAAAAAAAAAAGAAAAAAGAAAAAAAGAAAAGGACATGCAGTGTGGAGGAATAAATCTGTATGTAAAGTGGGTATTACAATAAAAATACAGTTTTATTTCTGGAAAAAAAACAGGATTTGTCACATTTTGTACAAATTTGTGTGAAACTGTATTTACTCTTGAGAAATATATAGCAAGCTCTGTCTCTGCTGTGTATGTGTGTAGAGAGGTATCTTTTTACCAGTTTATCAATGGTGTTTTATTCATAGATTTCTACCTTAAATCTCCCATACTGAGAATCACTTAATGCACCTTAAATCATCAGTATACTGAACTTAGATCATTCTGGTGGCTCTTTACCTTGAAGCACTGCTTGACATGTGAGAATACTGTGGTGAAGTGTGAAATATATATATAAAAAAGGGAGGTAAAGGCAGAACCCACACATCCAGGATGCTGGTGTAGCCTGAGGGAACTGTTATATAACTTTTTTTTTTTTTTTTAACTTTGAATATATACGCTCTCTAATCAAATCAAAGCAATATCGAATCTGTGCCTAATCCTCTGCTCCATTAGTGTACCGGTGTTTGTGGGTGTCGAGGGAGATGCATGAGGAAATTCTCTGCTTTCCTGCAGCGTGAGTGGCCTCTCTGTGGTCCTGGGGCTGCAGACCCGTCCTGTTATCCCAGGCCGAGTCTCTGCCTGCTGCCATTCCCGACCTCACAGGAAAGGCGGCATCCCGCTCCCGAACTGCCACGGGCAGGAGTCAGCCTGGGAGGAGGCAAGTGGAAGACTTGCCCCTAACTTGGACATTAGGAGGTTCTGTCACTGACAGGGCCTGCTAATGGCTCTGTAGCACAAAGCCAGCTGGTTGTGGCAACCTGAACAAAGTGTTCCTCTTCCTATGCTCCCTTGGCTGGTAGCCCAGCTGTTGTTTTGGTCACTTGTTTCCATCTCCTGTACTGCTTTTTACTTTTCTTTCTTTTACTAACCTTTGCTTTGAAGAGGGGGTGCTGCCCCTTGCCTAGGAAGCGGACGATCCTGGTGCTGTGCAACTGCGGGCGTGTTCATCCCACCAGTGTGCAAAGGAAGAGGCTGCGCTGGAGGAGTCACAGCTGCAGGTAAGACACGTCCTCAGGAAGGAGAAACTGCTCCCGTGCTAATTAGGTGGCTTCAGTGCAGCGTCTGCTGGCTCAGGCCTCTCAAACACGATCATGCTGGTGCTGTCTCTGGAGAGAAATGATCTGGCAGTGATTCTGGAAGTATTTTCTTTATATCTGTGCACTTTTGCCTCTCTCAGCTTCTGAGTTCTGCTCTCAGGGACTGAGCTGTAGCAGATGGCACTGTAGGAGTGCAGGCAGCCTCGTACTGCTATCTAGGCAGCTCTTCCTGCAAGCAGGAAGCGTGCAGCTCCCCCTCCGAGCTGCTGGATATTTGGTAGCTGTTTGGAACCTGGTGCCTGGTCCAGGACGGGCAGGAGCAGCAGCGTGGTGTTGCCATCCTCTACGGGGGCAAGAGGAATGAGACCTGCCCCATTCCCCACCGTGGGGCTGGGTGAACATAACGGTTCCTCAGCAGAGGTGGGTGGTTGGCTGCAGTGCCCAGGGCTGGTTTCATGTCCTGGGATGCAGTTTTTGAGGATTTTTCGTAGCTCTTTGCCAAGTGTGAGCCCTTAGTGTGCAGGGGTCTCATGGCCCCTTCCTCTATCAGCCACGGGTTAGAGCTGGAGAAATGGGCATCCTCTGGGGCACGTGTGAGTCTGTGTAAACCCAGAGGCAGCGCTGTGTGGCCTGGAAGAAATTAAGGCAGTGGGTGAAGACAAAAGAGCAAGATATTGACATCCTGATGCTGCCCTCCTTTGGGGCCTGCTCTGTTTTTCTTTTTCTTTTATTCTTTTTCTTCTATTTTTTATTTTCTTTTGGAGAAAGTGAGGCCAGGTGTTTTCTATGATGCTAGATTCACGTTACCAGGCAGAAGGGCTCTTGTTCTATTGTTTGGCACAATAGCTTGCAGAAAGGGTAGCAATGACACAGGGGAAATGGGAAGGCTCCTTAGTGTGTTTTCTTGCCTTGTCTCAGACAGTGCAGATCCTTGGGCTGGAAGTTGCTGTATGATATCCCAGTGCTGGACCAGGCTCAGGAGAGGTGTGAGGCTGGAAGCAGCTCTATGGAACTCTTCCCAGCCCAACCCCAGCACGCTCCAGATGCAGTTGCTCTCCTGCCTTGCCCAGGCACGTGTCAGAGTGGCAGTCCAGCCCTGGGCTGTTTGTGGGTGACAGAAGCAGCTGTTTGACCCATCCCAGTAAATGCTTTGGCCTGTGGGAAAATTTTAGGGAGTAAAACTTAGACAAGACTGTAATGGGAAAAAATTGCACTGGCTGTAAGGCCAGCAGAGCCTGCAAGAGCCCCTAGGCCTCTCCAAGGGCCCAGCCCCAACCTGAGGGAATAAATCTCACCTCAGTCTCACCTTAACCACTGCAGTAGCTTCTGTCCTTGTCATAGACTTAGTGAGGTGGCAGTACTAGCTCCTGCTAAGTGTTATAGGGGAGGGAAATAGAAAATGACTCCTGCACTTGGTACAACATCTGAGCAGTGTCACCCCCTCCCCTGAAGACAGCTCTCTTAGAGGAGCACTTCTGTCCTGAGCTTCCTGCAGGAGCTTTCCTTGCTCTGGCCAGGATTGCTTTTCCTTTTCCCAGCCACCTTCAGATTGGGGGATGGTTTCATTCTATATGCCCCACACTAGAGCTTGCCCCAACCCTGCCCAACCCATCTAGGTTTTAAGTAGTTCAAGGGCTCTTAGTGCTATAAGAGCTTTAAGCCACCTCCCCCTCACCCCATTAAAATAACCACCATGATACAGCTCTTGCCTATTTATACAATAAGCATTTAAGGTTACACTTTATTTACAAGTTTTGAAAAATGTACAGTTTCTTACATGGGTTACTTGTGCAAAGTTATACTTCTCAACTAACAGACCAATGTGCACACAAGACACTGGAACAGTGGACAACACAATTGTAGGTTTCATCCCACGCTGCTGCTCAAGGTACTGTATCCAAATGTACAAACTTAGCCTTACAAAAAAAGTGAGTCTGGACTTACAAATTTTTTAGGGTTGAAAAAATACTTTCATAAAATTGAAGGAAAACTAACTGAAGCATGCAGCAGTAGCTCACAAACCACAGAGTAATCTACAAAGAGCAGGAACTGCAGACACTCAGGTGCCTACCCATCCTTCAAACTTTCCAAGAAGCAAAGTTGGATCCCAACAAATTTATCTTTTGCAGATAAAAGTAAGGATAGCGAGGGAGAAAGACACTAAAGGAAGAGTTATTCCCCCTTGGCACCACTTTGGGTTTTACTTCTTCCTTAACAGGGAAGGTCTTTTACTCAGAGTACCACAGCTCTACCTGGTTTTGTCCCATAGTGCCTCAGTGACAGAACTATAGGAGTTGACTGAAGCAGTCTCTATAGGTATGTGCTTCAAGACACTATTTAAAATAAAATAAAAGGGGGGTTATTTCTCACCCTAAGCAAAAATCAAAGTACCACAACTGTAATGATTTATGTATACCTATACATAAATCCTGCACAGGAAGTGCAGAAGTGACTAGCCTCCCCTGGTCTTACTACACAGTTGAACTGGAATCAGTTTTGGAGTTCATGGATGTTTCACAGGTGAAGAATTGATAAACCAGTACAAATGGGAAACAAGAGGTTGTTTCTTTACTCACTGCTTACAAACGCAATGGGGTCTAAACCAATAGGAGTGGTAAATGACCAGCCTGGACAGATCAGCACTTTAGTAATATCAGTTAAAAAAAGTATGTGTATAAACATCCCTTTTGTCAAGCTACACATAAGCATCACTGTGTATAACACAATTACACTTAAAAGCTTAGTGTACACTACAGAAATGCACAATACTGCCCTAAGACTGGAGAGGGACTACAGAAATGAATTCAGCGTCAGTAATTCTTTTGCAAGTAACCCAAGTACAGTACATTTGACTTCAAAGTGGGTGCTTTCTGTTGTCCAAGGAAAAGAAGCTTCAGCAAGGGAGGGTGGCAACAGCACAACAGCTATTCTGCTTTCAAAGTAAATGCAGTGATGCTAGGAGGAGGAAGATGACTCAGACACTTCGTATATGATTTTCCTCATCACCAGAGTGTTCATTTGCATCATCCTGGGTCAACAGTCACGCCAACTCTGTTCTACTATTGCAGAAACCCGTTTTTCATATTCCCGCTTATTCTCTTGGTATAGTTGAGCTGCCTGGCTGTTTGCTGGACTGTTAGGATTTGGCTCATCCAATAAAGACTGTGCAAAGAGAGAAGAGATTCTTAGGCACGTGGAGTATTTGCACCCTGTATAAATAACATTCTTTAGGGCATCCATACTAAAAAGAATACACCAGATGTTCATCTAAAAATATACAGTGACTAAAGGTTTTAACTAATGGTTGAAAATTATTGGAAGCTTTTTCTATTTGTCTTACTCTTAACAGGCTAGACAACATGTTTTAACTGACAGCCAAGAGCAAGAGCCAAGCAGCACTTGGATCATTAGATGTGGCCCTTCACTGACCACCTACTGTTAGTATACCCAGACAGTTACAGCTGCAAGTATTCACACTGCTGCCAGCACGGCAACTACATTTAGATCTTTGGTATCAGGAGCAAAAACATCATTTTTGTGAGTTATCAAAACATTCTACTCTAATTCTGCCTTTTCATGCAGAGTTCTCTCTTTACCTGTATGGATGTTAAGATGGAAGAGACATCGTAAGTAGGACTCCAACGATTCTGAAGAATATCCAGACATATACTACCATCTGCATAGACTAGAAAAGGTTCAAGAATGACTTAAGACAGAAGTTGCAGAACTACAAGTATTTCCTACTATTATCTGCTCCTGAAAACCTGTTTTCTGACAAACACTAGAGGGAGTCCGTATTGGACAGTGTTTGACTGCAGGGACAGGAGGCCTGTCACTGGAGCGGCCTAAGCTACACTTAAATTCAGGCCTTGCCTGTTCCTCAGACAGGCTTTTCTGGCATTGTAACTACTGCTAGGGAAGGGGTGAAACCAGCATGGACAGAAGCATGGCAAAAAAATGAGGTACCTACATGAAAAACCTAGCAAAAGTAGTAAAAATCTGTTCACATAAAGGCTTCCCCATAAAATATCTCTAACAATTCATGTCCAGTCAACTTTCTTACAACAGAAGAACCTGCCCTTTCCTCCCCCTACTCAGCTTAATCTACAAGTGTTTACTTGCTACATCTCAGTTTCAGGAATTTCTTCATAAAGCTGCTATCTCTTGGTGACAAGGAATGCCTCTCCAATCTTGAATTATTAAAGCAGAGGATTAATGACTTTATCTTATTATCACCACTTAGTTAAAAAACAGTACTGCATTTCAAGTCATAGTAGGTAAAAGTTCTTAAAGGCAGTCTTTAAATAATGACTTTAAAGTCATCATTTGTCTTTAAATGACTGCAAGGGGAAGTGCTATGGTGATATGCATATACATAAATGTATGCATGTATCAAAAAAAAGGGGGCGTCTGCTATTTAAGCAAGCACAAAGTATGTGTCTGGTTTACCAGACAGGTGAGAGGGGTAAAAAATAGGACCGGTACTCAGCTGTAACACCTGTAAGCCAATAGGCTCCCTTTATGGCCTTTCCTTTAAAGCCTAAACACTGCTCACACACTCATCACAAAAACTGCACAGAACCACACTGGAATTTTAGTAGCTTATTAGACAGTGAAGGCTTTTAAAATAACCTTTTTCTATAAAGCTATTAAAAACTATAGTTTAAAAAACAGGCATTATACAAGTACTTACCATTTGGATGAAACATTTTAGAGACAAATCTAACAGTAGGTGGCTTATTTGGATATTCTTCTGTGAATTCTATGGTAAGTTTGAAAGTTCCTGGAATTAAAAGAGAAATAAACAACATATTATTCAGAATAAATGTAAACAGTGGATGATCAAGTAGTGTCCATCTGTAAGTCCAGACTGGCACAGTCATGGCCATACATATGCGCTGCCTACAGAACTCTGATTGCTTGAGCCCACAGCGATCAACTTGTGCTCTAGAGAGCTCTGCTAGGAGACTTTCTCCTGTGACTTTTCATTGATGCAAATACTGCCCTGCTCAAAAGATATGTTAGGAAATAAATCCACCCTTGAAGTTTTCCTCTGGAAAGCTCAATTGCAGGGCCTTGTAGAACAAACAAGAGGATGTTTAACAAATCCTAGAGACTGGTATATGCTCTCTTTATTTATTTTTCCGCTGAAGTTTCATAATCTTTGAAGCAATCAGACAGTATTGTAGAAAAGTAGCCACACACAGATTAGACAACTTAAACACAAAACTTTTGCTTTCATGCTAACTAGTTTTCACTCAGAGAAAGGATGGCTTAAAGTCAGAAGATTGTAAAGTTAAGTTCCAATCCAAATGTTTTAACAGCCTTCCATGTAAGTTATTTTAGCCCCTTTCTTCAGGCTATGACAAACTAAGAATAAAGAGTCTGTCAAGCAAGCTGTATAAATATGCATTCAAGCACTGTTAGCCACACATAAGTCAATACTTAAAGAACTATACATACTCCTCCTCAAAAAAGTTCTCTACACTGTCATCTTGGGGCTACCCACCCAGGAAACAGTATGAAGTGTCTGAGTATGCCAAGGGAGGAATATTTGAAGCACCTTCCCCTCCCACCCCCCCAAAAAAACCCCCACACCTCTCTCTGTAAAGTACCTTATTGTAATAGTTGTAAGAATCTGCAACAGCAAATGTAACACTTAAAAAAAATAAGGTCTCACTGATCAGGAGTTCTAATATAAAGCTCCTCCTTGCTTGGGACTGTCAAAGTTTCCCAGTTCTTGTCTAATTCAAGGCACCCCATTATTTGGCTGACAAACATGACAGAACAGGTTGGTGGCCAGAAAACAGATGTTCAACCTCCTTCCTTTCCATCAAGAAGGTCAACAATATCTTCAGGGATGCCTTTCTTTATAAGCAGGTAAGCTACAAAGTTGAGTTATAAGAAATAAAGGTCATTGCTTTGACAATCCAGTACATGTAAGAGAGCACAGATGTTGAGGGAGGCTTTCCACTGCTGGACAGAAAGCTCTGAGACAGCCTAAAAATAAGTTCTGTGTGCTGGTTGTTTATTAGTAGCCTAACACACAGAAGCAGTACGGCATCTTGCTGTAAAACAAAGGGAATGAGAACGGCCTTTTTCAGTGATCAAACAGTATCTGTGCACTACAATCACCCAAATCAAGGCTAGCGTGCAGCATTGATTTCAAGTCTTACTCTCACCAACACAGATCTGACATTCGGTCCTTTCAGATCATCTTGAAAGCCAAGACTGGAGAGTTTAGTAACAACTTCTGCCAACTGCAGAAGTCAGATTAAGACTATCCTTCCTTCCATACATGGTTACAAGCACAAGCAGTATCAGCAGTCCAGAATCAGAGAGAACTTGCTAACTCTCCCTGCCCTAGCTCCGCACTCAGAATCCTCCTGTTCCTGAGGCCCAAAGGGAGGTACTTCCGTCTGTGAAAGAACGGCCAGGCAAGCAGCACACTGAGAACTGAGGACCAACTATCAAATGAAGTCAACAGGCACACTTGAGAAAATGGAAATTGTTCCAGAGCACCCAGGGAAACAAGAGCAGAGGTGCAAATTCCACAGCCAAAAAGCTGCATCAAGGGCAGTCTGGTCTTCAAATTCATTTAGAGCTACTGAAAACACAGAAACCATCTGTTCCACCAGGGACAGTGCATTACATTCAATAGCAGCCTCAGCAAGTAGCTAGACGGTTCCTAGCTGGAGTATCTAGGTTCCCAGATTCCCAAGACAAGACCCAGAGTAGTAGTGGTTCTTCACAAGAGCTCCCACGGGGCCCAACACCTCGTTATCTGGCACTACTGAAGGACAATTGCAGAGATTCACTGAACCAAACTTCAGGGTCACTTGCATCAAAAGTGCAAGGAAAAAGGGTGTCAGGACACACAATGTTGAGGAGGATCCTGCAGTGTCCACAGCTCTCCTGTCACTAGTTTCACAGCTTTTAATTGCCGAGCCTTTCAGCTTACTCAAGTCAGCCAGTTTTAAAAGGAAAAGCATAGCATTCAGCATTGTTATTACACAATAATTAACACTACTCGTTATTAGGAGTGTTAGTATTCTCTTTCCCATCTTGCATTTAGCTTGTACCTCTGCTTCTTCTATCTTGGGGTTTGAGCTTTTAGTAGGGCTAAAAGGAAGCTTCCCCTTGACTCTGGGCTGGCCTGGGCAGCCTATGCCCAGACCTGGCCAAGCACCCCAGCCTCACCCTTCCAGCTGCACAGAGCAAGACCGGCCCCCTCGCACCCAGTGTCACAAAGCAGGGCCAATTCCTTCCTCTCCAGCACAAGGAGAAACCACATCCCCTTAAGAAATGGAGAAGCCATACAGAAGGAAAACATCCTGCTCTCTCAATTCAAGCCTCCTGCATTGTACAATACTGTGACAAATACATTTCTCAATTCTCTCTAAACCAAGAACCCTACCTTAAGCACAAGCCAGCTTCAGAGAAACAAGTGTAAGCCTGGCTTTCCATCACAGCAAGAGCACCATCACCTTCAATGCCATACAATATAGATTATTAAAAATGGAATAAAGAATGCATAAATATCCACAGGATGCTACTGCAGACACCTACAATGGAAGCCTCTTAAGGCAGAAGATGGAAGTTACATGCTGCAGATCTAAATTAGTACTTGCTCCTAGGCAGAGCCAGCCTGCATACCAGGTTGTGAAAACACCCTCTAAAGTTTGGGGGTGGAGGGAAGAGAGCTTGTCAGCAGCATAAAATAAGTAAGCAAGCACTGCAAGCAGAGAAAAAGGCATTTCAGCTTTAAGCTTTCAGTTCAGACAAACCTAAGAAACTTAAAAAATTGAGATGCAAGAAAGGCACCACCAGAACAAGCAACTTTTTTAAAAAAACAAGCCCTGCAAAGGCTTTACAGAAAAGACTACAGAATTCTACTGCACTTTTGATTCACAAGGGGCCAAACTATTCCCAACAAGCTCAAAGCAGCATCTCAATACTATTAAAGGCCTTTTCGTTTTATCTGCACTAAGCTAGAACTACATCTGAACTACGCTGCCATTAATCCTCTCAGTTAAAAAAAAAAAAGCACATAGACTGTACTTCATCCATATCTCCACGCACCACTTAGTATTTTGTTATCTAGCACAAGGTAAGATATGTGCAAGCAAAAAGGAGATAAGTATATCCTGCAGCACAAGACATATCTTTTTTCCTGAGTATGCACTGTGAAAACACACACACCACACTATGAAAAAAGCAATCCATCACACACGAAGATTATATTATTAGAGCAACCAAAGCAGTGGGATAGCTGCAGCCAACACAACTGCTGTGAGTGCATGAAGCCCTAAGTACTTGAGATAGTACCATAATGGAAAGCCAGACATAATCAATATCTCAGGGCCCCAGAAGCAGTCTCCAGTCTTCAGCAACTAAATGGATATATATGGAAAAAGCCTTACAACATTCATGTGTCTCATCCTGATCTAGACTTGACGTGGAAACAACCTGCAATTTACCAGGTCCACTGGAAGGAGAGGACCACCAAAGAGCAAATTGTTCCTATCAGTATTAGTGGCAGTGTACCAAGAAGCCAGGCAGCACTAGCAAACTTCTGTGAAGTTTAAGAAAATCCTTACTTTGCAGGATGACATTATAGAAGGCATTTGTGGTGCTATTTCTTAGAAAATACTTGAGTTACACATCACATTACAACTTCTGAAACAGAAACTTCTGAAAATTCTTGTATAATCACATATATAAAAAAGGGAAGGGTCTTGGGCCAGAAACACTTGAGTATTTAAAAACTTCACTGAAAAGATCTGGAATTTACAAGTTTGTCTACAGGTGCTACCTCTTAACATAAACAAAGACTAGAGATAATGGAGTCAGCCAAGAACAACCTAAGAGTTAAACAGTTTTTCCTATGCTTTCATCATGAGTCATGAAGATCTAGGATTAATTACAGCCCTGCACTGAAAGTCTGCATTATGCGTTTGAAAAAAAAAAACATACACACACCCCCCCCCCCCCAATTTCAGTTAGATTATATTTCCTCTCTAACAAGTTGAGGGAGGTTGTTTTGTTTTCTGTTTTTTACAAAAAAAATGCTGAAGCATTCATAGATCATCAGCTGAATTATAAAAACACAGACAGACAGAGACAAGTAGTGCACAGTGGTAACCCTGAATGATCCTGACTGCAGCGGAGTGAGGCAGACAGCACAGACTTCTGCTCTGGACTTCCTCAAATACCCAGGCCACTTCCTTATGTTACCTGGCTCACACTGAGACTTTACTTGTGAAGCATCAAGAAGACACAACTCAAAATAAATCATTCCTAATGATATCAGATCCACAGCAGGTTTTTGACAGAGCTCCAACTACACCTCACTGAAAACAGAGCCCAGAACTCAACAAAAATGCTCAAATATCCTTAGCATAGCACATTAGCTCTGGCCAAGGGGAGACTGACTATGGTTATGAGCAACCCTCTGCAGACTACTTTGGGCATTTTCATAAATCCAGGGCTACAGGTTGATTTACATGTTTTTGTAGATCAGGGCAGCCACCTGCACCTACCCCACATTGTTCAATAGGCAGGGCAGAGTGTCACCCTGCACTACCCCCTCCGCCCAGGCCCAACCTGATGCCACCCAGCAGGGCCAGCCAAGCAGAACACTGCACCCCAGCTGTACTTACCGTCCTCGAAGGGGGTCCCCTCGGGCCTGCAGAGGGGAAGAAGCAGAGCAGAGCGTTACCTGCAGCACCATGGCCCGGCCCGCGCAGCCGCACCGCCCCCCAGCCCCACTCACCCGAAGATGACGGCGTTCCACACCATGATGTTGTTCTCGGAGGGAGCGCCGCTCACGCCGGCCGGGGGGTCCTCCTGCAGCCTGCGGGGCACACGGAGCTTCAGCCCTGCCCGCCGCCCCGCTCCGTCCCACCGGGCCCTGCGCACTCGGCGTAACCCGCGCAGGGAGCCGCGCGCCGCTGCGCAAACGGCGTAACCCGCTGCCGGGCGGCGTGGCCCGGCGCTACGCAATCAGCGGAGCGCGCCCTGCCCCGCCGCCATGTTGTGCTGGCCCCCTCCTCCACCGGTGAGGCCGAGCCCTCCCCCGCCGCGCTCCCCTCCCGCCGCCGGCCGCCTCGGTACCTCTTGAAGTCCCGCATGAGGCGCCTACGGGCCGGGGTGGACATGGCGGGCGCAGGGGCACGGATCACTCATGCACCACAGCAGGGCGAGACGCGGCGCCCGCGGAGGCGGCAGCGAGCTCCGGGCGGCGGCGCTGGGGACGGGCGGCGGGCGCTACCACGGGCTGAGCGCGGGGAGGGGGGCGCAGGCTGCGCCGGCTGCTGCGCTGCTGCCCGGCGATGCGGGCCGTACCAAGTGCGCGAGGGGGCGAAGCCGGATGCCACCGGAACCGCCACTACCACCACGGGCGAGGGGGCGAGAGGCGGCGCTATGGCACCGGGGACGGTACCAACGCCTACCGCGCGCGGGGTGGAACGGGCCCGCTGACGTCATGGGAAGAGGGCGGACCGCCTTGACGCCCCCAGAGCCGGGGGCTCGCGTCCCCCCCCGCGGCGGCGCTGCTGTGGGACGCGCGGGCCCCGCCCCCGGGCCCTGCCCCGCGCCGTCATTTGCAGCAGGCGTTGGAGCCGGCTGGATGAAAGCGTTTTTGGTACTGCTGTTATAACGGCGAGAGCAAGGAGTGAGGGGTCTCTCTGCCTCTTCAGGCGCTGTGCTGCCTTTCTGCCCTTGCCGAGTTTCCTAGAAGGAAATAAAACCCCTCCTGCCTTTCCTGTAGCCTTGGAGAGTGAACAGTTTGTCTCTGCTGCTGAGCAGAATAGAAGGGCTATAATACTGATTTTGTATCTTAGGTCACTCAGTTATGTGGGAGGTGGCATGAGACATGGGCAGAAGACTCATTACCGTTAACAGAAGCGTTGAGGTAAAGGCAGGGAATAGCTACATCTTGCCAGACATTGAAAGTACTGTTGCTGTGACTGCATGGAGAAAATAATAATAATAATAATAATAATAATAATAATAATAATAATAATAATAATAATAATAATGGTCTTATTCCTGGCCTTTCCTACTCTTGTTGGGACTGAACAGTAATAAAAGATGAGCTGCTGATGTCCATGGGTGAGACGTTTTGTTTCCTGCACTCAGGAGTGCACGAAGTGGCTGTTCGGGTGAAGGTGACGGAGCCCAGGCACCGCAGAGCTCCTTGGAAGGGTCTCGCCCGCCTTTTCCTGCCCCGCTGCTCCCCGCTGCCCTCAGAGCGATGGCTCGAGGCGCGGCCCGGCCGTGGGATGCAGCGGGGCCGCTCAGCCCCCTCGCTGCCAGCAGCGCGGCGGCCGCAGCCCGCGGACGCCTCCCGCTGGCTCCGCGGGGCGCTCGCCGGCACTTCCCCCCGTGACGGGGGGGCGGCGCGGGGGCAGCTCCGCCCGCCAGGCCGCCGCCATGCCCAAGGTGGTGTCGCGCTCCGTGGTGTGCTCCGACACGCGCGACCGCGAGGAGTACGACGATGGCGAGAAGCCGCTGCACGTCTACTACTGCCTCTGCGGGCAGATGGTGCTGGTGCTGGGTGAGCCCGCGGCGGCTGCGGCGGCCCTGGCGGGGCGGCCGCTCGACGGGGGGTGGAGAGGGCGCGCAGCGACCGTTGAGGGTGGCCATTGCTCGTTGGGGGCTGGAGGGGGGCATGAGGCGGCCGTTGGGGATGGCCGTTGGTGGGGAGGGGGTAGAGGATGACCATTGAGGGTGGCCGTTGGTCGTTGGGAGGTGGAGGGGGCATGAGGCGGCCATTGGGGATGGCCGTTGGACGGAATAGGGGGTAGAAGATGACCATTGGGGATGGCCGTTGGACAGAGCGGTTGGTGCAGTGGCCATTGGGGGTGAGCGGCCGTTGGTCGGGGCGGAAGGGTCCATGAGGCAACCGCTGCGGGTGGCCGCGAGCTCTCGGCGCCGCGGAGGAGGCGGCGGTGGCGGTGCGGCGGGCACTGAATGTCGCCCCGCAGACTGCCAGCTGGAGAAGCTGCCCATGCGGCCGCGGGACCGTGCGCGCGTCATCGACGCCGCCAAGCACGCGCACAAGTTCTGCAACGCCGAGGACGAGGAGAGCGTCTACCTGCGCAGGTGAGGCCGCCCCGGCGGCCGGGGGGCTCAGAAGCAAGCCCAGTTCCTGACCCCTTCTCCTCTCCCCAGGCCGGAGGGCATAGAGCGGCAGTACAGGAAGAAGTGCGGCAAGTAAGTGACGCCGGGCAGCACAAACCTCGCTTGTGCACGCTTGTTTGCATCTCCTTTCTGATGCTTCCTCACCTTGCTCTGCCTCCTTGGAAATAACATTTTCAACACTTCCAGTTGCCGACAATCGCTCTCCTTGGGAAGGCTCCATTATAGTGTTTTGCAACCTTGATTCACATCCAGTCTAAAACAAGAGTGTCACTTGACACTTCCTGTCACCTCTATACAGCACTGTTTGTTTTATTGTGTTGCTTATTTTCATGACCTGGGAAAACAGGGATGGGCTAAGTATGTGTCACTGGATGCAAAGGAAAATAGGAACACTAGTGTAATCAAAATCAGAAGTTACTCATTATTTTTAATGGCTGATTATTTATTCTGATATAATGTGCTTTTGTAAAAGGCTCCAACCCTTCCAAGAATGCTTAAACCCTTAATTGTTGCTAGAATGTGCAAGGAGCATGGTGATGAAGAACATTTCTTTTAGTAATTTTTGAAGTCTGTCTGTTAGGTAGCTGCGGGCATCAGGAATCTGGGTTTTCTCACAGCTCTGTTTCTATTTGCAGGTGTGGACTGCTGCTCTTTTATCAACACCAGCAGAAAAATGCCCCAGTGACTTTCATTGTGGATGGGGCTGTGGTCAAGTTTGGCCAGGGCTTTGGGAAAACAAACATATATACTCAAAAACAAGAGCCTCCCAAAAAGGTATTCAGCTTTAGAGCAGTAGCAAATCTGTTTCTGCTTCTCAAAAAGGTGCAGTGGGTAAAATCATGTTATTCGGGGGAGAAAAGGGACCTGTAATAAGATAACTCAGCTCTATCTTCTCCCTGTGTGCCCTTAGTCTTCCTTAATGGAGGTCCTAGGATTAAAGCCAAGCAAAATGATTTTGGAAATCCGGAGCCTGATCTTTGGGCTCGGGTACCAGGTTTCCCATCATAAATAGGTCAGGTTGGTAGTCACCTCTCAGTCTGTGTTCTCAAGCACACTGATTGCCAACATGTAGGCGAGTTTGCTCCTGACAATAACAGCGCTGAGCCTGGAAGTCACTGAGTCTGGTTCTGCTGTGCTGTCCACCGAGTTCCTGTAATCTTAGTGACTTGTACTGAAGCCTTCCAAGCTTAGTGACTTAGTGGGAGCGCTTAGTGACTCCCCTGTTCCCAGAGTCTAACACAAGATCTGCTTCTCATGCAGGTGATGATGACCAAACGGACCAAAGATATGGGCAAGTTCAGTTCGGTCACAGTCTCCACAATTGATGAAGAGGAGGAAGAGATTGAAGCGGTGAGTTTTCTCTGCCCGCAATGCCAGTCAGGTCTGAGTTGGGCAGCTGCATCAAGGATGATGATTCCCTCACCAGTTGGATAAGATGCTGTTAGTCTGTTGCAAAGTGACACTGTCTGTGTTTCAGAGGGAGATTGCAGACTCCTATGCACAGAATGCGAAAGTAATTGAGAAGCAACTGGAACGCAAAGGGATGAGCAAAAGAAGGCTACAGGAGTTGGTGAGTGCTTTCTTTGCTGAGTGTCTGAGGTCTCTTGGCTGTGTGCACAGAAGTTATCTTGCAAATCAGACTGAGTATTTCAGAGTATAGAGAGGTCGTGTTATAGATATAGGCCACCTGTAGCCTTGTGAGGACCATTTTTCCTTTACAGGTTGTACAGAGGTGTTCCTCTGGTCCTCCTGGATGTAAAATCATGCACAATTACTATGGAGCTATCCAGGGAGCAGCCAGCAGAGCTTTTATAGGGTCTTGACCTGTCAGACAGGGAAAATGGAAAGGGAAAACCCTGTGGAGGTGCTGCCACGCAAAGTCCCCCCCAGTGCAGAGCTCACTGGACACTGAAAGGAAACATTCCCAGGCATTATTTCATCCTGTCTTAATTTTCTTATTCAGGCTGAGCTTGAAGCCAAGAAAGCCAAGATGAAAGGAACCCTTATTGATAACCAGTTCAAATGAAATGCTCCCCGTCGCTGGGTATTTGGAGACAGGAAGAACTAGCAGGAACCCTGCGGCTCTGTCACCATAGCAGAAATCACAGACAATACTCAAGAGCAATGTTCTGCAACAAGCTTGGAGATGGAGTCTCTCCCTAGCGTGAGCGATGCTTGGATATTTTAGTAACTGAAATGGCACTGGAAACGTCTCTGAAACTGCAGATTTTTTTTACAAATTGCAAGCTGTTCCAAGCAGAACACCTGGTTTTGGGGAAATGTTTTACTGGGTGCCTGCATGTGTCAGTGCACCTTTAGATACTTGGTTTTTTGTTTTGATGGTTTTCAGATTTGCACAGGATTTCCATAATGTATTAGAGCAACAGGTCAAGCGTGCAACAAAGAAACCCCTCGCCAAAGCAAGCTGTGTGCCTCCTCCTTCCATTACGTGTGTCCAAACCAGGCGGTACCTGCCGAGAGCGCTGCCGTTTCAGCACGGCTGGAGCAGCTCAGGTCCCAGGTTTAGGAATCATGCAGCTGCTCACCGTAATCAGTAGGCAGAGGCAGCAGTTTAGCCTTGGCAGTAACTTTCCAAGTCTTAGCTCCTACTGAATGACAGAAAGCAGCAATTTTACAGAATTCCACAATTAAAACTATGCCAGGAGTTACCTGGCACATACAAGAATGTGAAATTCAACACCACTTTAACCTACTGAAATTAAAAACTACCGCACTGTTAGACCATTAACGAATACAGCTGTGTAGCCTGAACCATTGCTGATATAAGCAGTGATCATTTAAATTAAAAATAGCTTCATCTCTGAACTAACCTTTGAACACAGCAACCATTAAAGACTTGGGCAACATTCCATGCACAGAAGTGCTGCCTCACTTGGGCAGGAATATTTTGCTTTGTCTCTTTTACATACTCTAATGATATGCCACAGTCTATGTTCTTCTACTTGGGATTAAGTGCTACATTATGAGTTTGAATTAAAACACATTTCCATGTTTTTTTTAATTCTACCAACTCTCCCCAAATAATCCATGAACAATGTACAAGAGGAAGCATCTCCCATGGTGGAAGAAGCTCCTATGATCAATAAAGACTTTTTGTCTGGCTTTATAAGATTGACTGGTACGCTTAGGCCAAGGCTGCATCCCTTCTTTGCTTGGGAAAGCCAAGGGCGCGGGAGAGGAGGAAGCCTGTGCCAGTGTTGGGAGGGCGGGATGCGCGTGCCGGCGCTGGAGCAGCGCTCTGCTCCGCAGGCTCCATGGATGGGCTGGGCGAGCGCGTGTTGCAGGGGCTGTGGGGCAGCGTGCAGCGTGTTCAGGGCTCGTGGTGCTCTGCTCCGAAACCCTGTGTGCAGAGAAGCCGTGCGAGACTGCGTGTGAGTGAGGAGGGCGAGAGGGACCCGAGTGGGCAAATCCATCACCCCAGGAGCGTTTTCCCCCGTGGTAGCAGTGCCATGCAACCAGGTGAGGGCCTCAGGCTCCTGTCCAGAGCTCCCCAAGGCTGAAATAACCCCTAGGTTGGGCTGCCTCCAACCGCAGGCAGAGTTGGGAGGAGCAGCAGCAGAAAGACTTCATTTAAATGCAACATGCTCGAGTCCAACTGTCTGTTCTGCAACTGCGAGGTGTATTCCATGGTTAACACCCATATTGAAATTTCTCTAATAAAACAAACAACCCATAAACAACCAGGAAAATCTTTTCCAAGTAGGAACCAAAGACAGAAAATTACTTTGATGTTTGAAAATCGATTTTGAACAGTTTGAGATCTGCTTATAGCCTGCGGTTGTCACAAAGGGTGGACTGCGGCCCTGCCTCAAGTAACACCCGCGCACGGCCCTGATTTCAGCTGTGTAAACAGAGATCTGCCTCGCTTGTCTAGGCCACGGACCCAGGCAAAAAAGGGAGGGAGGGCTTTGTGAAGATAACCATCTCTCAGCTATTTTTAATACAGAGTAGCTATGCAATTCATGGCTGAAACGCCTACAGTGAGGAAAATTTGATATGAAACATGTTTCTTACCATGTCTAACGAGTTACAGCTCTCAGGAGTTTTAATCCAGTTGAATTCCAAACTTCTAGATGCAAGTGAATTAAAAGATGTTATCTGCTTACAGCAACAGGAAGCAGGGGCTTCTAGTTGAAATCCATAGTTTAAAATAGAGTCCTATCATAATAAGTATAGTTAGTTGTTCTGCAGAGCTTTTAACATCCTTGTAGCAACCAAGGAAGGGCTATTATGTACGTAAGAGCTTTTCCCAGTCTGGAGCCATTCCCAAGCATGGGAACATGTGAATTAAGAGTACGAGAGGAGCACTGGCCCCTGAATAATGTCAGCACAGCCAGTCCTACCAGCAATACGTGTTCCTTCCAGCGGGACAGCCCAGCCCAGTTTCCAAAGGCTGTCCCATAGGTTTCCCATAGGAACAACATAACCTGAAGTATCACATCCAAATAATTCCGTGTGTTGCAAAGCTGCCTTGTTCCTCACAGCCCCAGACACACACAGTTGGTAGGTGCTAAACCGAAGCAGCAACAGTGAATTGGAAATGACCACAGAAGCTGCCCCGGGGAGCAGCAGGGCATCCTGCCTCCACACACGGCTCAAGCCACTGCAGGGGCTCAGGTAGCACCAGACCCTGGGAGGTGGAACAAACCACCCACCCGCCCAGGTCCTGCTCTGCTGGAGCTCCGGGCACCGTAACCGGGTCCCCAGAGGAGCAGAGCCCCACGTGTCCCACACCATGGTGCGGGCGGGATGGTGCCGGCCCCGCACCCCACAGCAGCTCTGTGGAGCCGGGCAGCCTGCGCGGGCACCAACATGTCTTGGCGCCTACCTGAGTGCGGCAGTGACCGCAGCAGCTGCCCCAGCCCTGCTTGGGAGCGCGTTGAGACTCCGTCCAGCCAAGAAAGCCACAGGAGCCTCCACGGAGGAGCTTCACGGAAGGGTCCCCTTTCCCTGTGGAGCAAGTCGGATGCTCTGGAAGGGAGGGCCCTGCAGCCACCTCGTAGCCTCACATGCCCTAACGTACATGCTGGAAATAACTGCCCAAAGCAAAATTCCATTTTCCCCAGAACTGCCTGGGATTTTCTTATTCTGTCAGTCTCTCCACCCTGATTTACTATTCACAACTCTGACCTCCAGTAATTATTAAAATAGGAGGTTGTGTATCCCAGACAGCACATTCCTGATTGCAAGTTAACACATTGTCTGAACATAATAACCTTTAAAGCGCTGCTGCGGCTGCTAGTGCCTTCAGGGCAGCAACCATCCATTTGTGTGCATGGAAGGTGCTGCTCCCAAGGGCTGCTGTCACCGCCACGGGCAGTGGGATGGGGTGGTGGTGTTGGGGCACGGTGTCCTGGCGCCCTGGTGCTCTGAAGAGTCATGGGGCTGTGGTGTGAACATGCGGCCAGGACCAGCGCAGCCAAAACCCCTGCAGCCAGGAACCACCCAGAAAAACCCCCGGTGAGCTGCATGCATGGAGGGGATAAAAGCCCTTTAAGCCACCAGCCAAAGGGGTAAAAAGCAACAGAGATTTTTGGTTTCTCACCCATCTCAACCCTCCTGTGATGTCCTCCGAGTCTGGCAGGCAGGGAGAGCGGTGGACCCGAGGCCAAAGCCAGGCCTTGCACAATGCCGACCCACTGCGCATACCGTCGCTGCACAAGGGGTTGCTCAGCAAGGGGCTGCGGGGATGGGTCGTAGTCCTGTGGAATCGGGGATAAAGGAGATCGTGCAGGGAGAGCCCTGCTCCGAGCCATGGACTCAGCGGAGAGCTGCAGGTCCGTGGGGTCCTGGCTTGGGTGCCCTCACCCTCCTCATCCTCTGAGCCTTTGCAGGCCAACCCGTGCCAGGGAGCAGGAGGGCTCCCTGCCCAGGCGGCTCCCTGCCTGCGGCTTTGCCTTTGCTCTGCTTCTCCTGGGAGACCGCCAGCCCTTTCTCCTCCCACAGCAGTAGCAGGGGGTTCACAGCGGGAAGGCGCCTGCAAAGACTCTTGGCCCAGAAGCACCGCCACGTCCCAGCCCATTTCCCAGCCCCCTGGTGCCACCGGCGCAGGGGATGTTGGATCTGCAGCCCCTCGATCCCTTGCGAAGCCCTCAATGCTCCCAGTCCGGCTGCCACGAGCGGAGCAGTCGCCCAGAGCACCCTGTGCTGCTCTCACACCCGCTCCCAAGGGTCCCTTTGTGCCCTTTGCGCCCCGAGCGCTTCCTGTCCACTCGCACGGTGGTTGAAATCCTCTTCGATGATTGAGACCAACTGCTCAAAATAGCCCCAAGGGGTGCAACGGGGTTACTCAAGAGAGTCAAAGTCATAGGGAGAGACTGCCCTGTCTTGGGGTCGGGTAGCTGGGACCAGGAAGGCCAATTACCCACTCGGCTCCCTGGGGAGGCGCTGAGCAGCTTCCCATGGGCAGCTCGCAGAGCCACGGGCAGCCTGGACAAAAGCCATGTCAGCCTGGCCACCCCCTTGCTGAGGCTCGAGCGTCCTCCCCCAGCCGGTGCAGGGGCACCAAGGAATTCCCGTCCTCCCCCAGCCGGTGCAGGGGCACCAAGGTATTCCCGTCCTCCTCTAGCCGGTGCAGGGGCACGAAGGAGTTCCTCCCCATACACTAACAGGAGCTGGGCGCCCAGCTCAGAGGTGGGCAAGTGACCCTGGGTGATGACCCAGGGGCTCAGAACGATCTCTCCGCTCAGTTACTGCATGCCGGCAGCCCAGCACCTCGCTCAGGGCCCAGCTACCCAGGCGGTTACACCACAGCAGCAATTGCCTGTCCTCATTTTCTCCAGCCGGGTTCTAGCACGCCCATGCACAGAGCTGGCGCCCTAAGCCAGCGCATGTGATCCCAGCTCCTTGCTCTCGCATTCCCTGGATACGCCTGTGGCCTCCCCGGGTTCAGCTCAGCTGGAGGGGCTGGTGCGTCGGGTGGGGGGCACCAGGGAGCAGGGTCAGGACATGCCCCTGGCCAAGGCACCGCGCTTGCCAGCGTGGCCAGCAGCAAGCAGGGCTCGGAGCACGGACCCACCTCTGCACTCCGCGCTGCAGCGCCCAGGGGAACAAACTCAACACAAGGGAAAGTGGTCTCAGCTCCTTTATTTCTTTGTATTCTTTAAGCTGGAGTGATTGAAATAAAAATGATGATTGAGTCCCACGTGGAAAGGCTCCATGAATACAGGGCAGGCAGACAGCCAGCCCTGCCCTATGTCAACCTGCATAAATACCAGCTGCCAGTGATTAGCAGCTAGACTGTTTTGATGCAGTCCATGAATGGTCACAGGTTACATAATGCAACATGCCAGTTCACAACAGGAAATAACTATGTGTATTTCTTGATTTCGTCGTACAGGACTAGCACAAAAGCACCACCCATTCCTCGGAGCACATTCGACCAAGCACCTTTGAAGAACGCTTTGGAGCCCTCATCACGGGCAATCTTCCGCCAGCAGTCGATCGTGCCAGTGTACATTATGTCGGCTGCAGGAGACAGAAGTTGTTAGGAATCTCCTGGCCGTGGCCCCCCGAATTCAGGTGAGAAGTGGCCCAACACATCCACCAGCTTCACAACATCAAGTAAGCCTCTTTATTGACTTGTGCCCTCCAGTATTATTGAACGAGAGGACAATATTGTCCCGGGAGAGATGCTGCAGCTCCATCACCCCCAGGAGACACTGGAAGGACCTGTTTGAGCAGGTTGCAACTACTGTTTGCTGGACAGCAGCATTTCCAGACCCAGCACCTACTGCAGAGCCAGCCAGGCCCTGCCTGCAATGGGGAACACCTCTCCTTGGCCCCGGGAGACTAGTTTGCAACATCCTTGGGCAAACCCTGCTACTGATAGAGACCTTACTTGTATGTGCCGTGTTACAGGAGTCCAGAGTGGACTAGTTCACCCCACTCCTCCCACTAACACCGTGCTAGTTGCAAGAATAAAGCATACCTACAGGTCTTGCTGAAAGCCAAAGCACGCTGGCTTTACCAGAGATGCACCAGCAGCTCTTTTCTTCGGGGATGCCCAATACATCCATATGGAAGGCTCGGGGGGGAACTTACCTCCTTTTCGCCCGGACTGCATCATCATGCGGCGCCGAACCGTGTCGAAAGGATAGGAGGTGAGGCCCGCGACGGCGGTGACCGTCTGCGCGATCATCCAGCTGACCACGATGTGGGTGTTCTTGGGGTCAGGGAGCATGCCTGGGGAGAGAGGGATCAGCGTGAGCCAGTGGCACACTCTGGAACACGCCGCACATCCGCAGCCTCCCGGCACCTCCGTTTGAGCCGCTTTGGGCCCACCTACCCTTTGCGGTGTCGTAGATGCCGAAGTAGGCAGCTCTGTAGATAATGATGCCCTGGACGGACACATTGAAGCCTTGGTAAAGGCCCCTAAGGCCATCGGACCGGAAGATTTTGACCAGGCAGTCCCCGAGCCCGCTGAACTCGCGGTCGGCGCCCGCTTTGCCCACGTCGGCTGCCAGGCGCGTGCGGGCGAAGTCGAGGGGATAGACGAAGCAGAGGGAGGTGGCGCCGGCGGCGCCGCCCGACGCCAGGTTACCCGCAAAGTACCGCCAGAACTGGGTCCGTTTGTCCACGCCGCCCAGGAAGAGCTGCTTGTACTTGTCCTTGAAGGCGAAGTTGAGCGCCTGCGTGGGGAAGTACCTGATCACGTTGGCCAGGTTGCCGCGCCAGAAGGAGAGGACGCCCTGCTCGCGTGGGATGCGCACCACGCAGTCCACGATGCCCTTGTACTGCTTGTCGGCCGCGATCTGCTTGCTGGCGTGCTGCACCTGCGGGGGCCGCCGCCCGTGAGCGCCGAACCGGCACCGGCATCAACGCCGGCCCGCGCCCCCCTGCCCACCCCCGCCGCCCCCACCTGCAGCAGCAGCTTGACCCGCTCGATGGGCGCCACGGCCGTCTTGGAGATGGCGGCGGCCACCCCGCCGGCCAGGAAATCCTTGGCGAAGGACACGGCCGCATCGGTCATGGCGGCGGGAGCGGCGCGGAGGGAGCGCGGAGCGGAGCGGGACGCGGCGCAGCGGCACGGAACCGGCGGGCGCGCAGCCGAAATGGCCGCCCTTATATAGGGGCGGTGGGAGGCCACGTGGGCGAGAGGGCAGTGCCAACGGCCGCGCCGCCGCGTCCCGCCCGCCCATTGGCCGGCGCGCTGGGCGGGGCCGCCGCAGCGGGGCGGGCCCGGGGCTCCCGCAGCACCGCGGAGCGCGGCCCGGGAGCGTCCGCATCCCCCCGGACCCCCTCGGATCCCCCCGGGCCCCTCGACCCGCCTCTCCAGCCACCCCTCCCCGTGGGCGCACACTGCGGAGCCTTGGCCGGTAAAGGGTTAACAAGCGGTTTATGGGTCTGAGGGTTACAGCAGTACAAAGGAGGGGTCATTGGCGCATCACCCTAGAGGCAACTTAACCCACTTAACTCTGGTCAGGCAGCTCACAGTGCTACAAACCCGGACAGAAATTCGGCATTAGTAACACATACGAGCGTGCCTGGGTCAGGCAAGGGCACTCTGGAGGAGATCGGTTCCTCCCAACTCAACCCAGTAGTGACCCGAGTCACTTCTCCTCATCCTGGCATCCTGAATAAATCTCATTTCCTTATTCACACAGCCCAGATAAATCTCAGCATTGTCAAACTGTGCAGAAAGCAGACGTGAGTCGGGAGTACTTACAGCCTGGACAGACGCATAAGCCACAAGGTCAGCCCTCTGCCCTCCTGCTTTTTGACATCACTGTCTCTATTTCTCTACATCTGACACCAAGATGATCTGTTTTGTTGTTTGAGAGCTCCCTATACTGTCCAACAGGACAATAGGCCCAGGTCGGCGCGCAACTGCTAGGGAGCAGCTTAATACAAAAATAGAGCTTTAAGAACAAATACTGAAAAAACCACAAAGTCTTGGCACATAGCTAACACATTTAAGAAGTGCATTTTTTCAGAAAGTATTTCTTTAGGAGCATTTCAGGAAGAGTATTTTTCTGAACCTGAATTCACCTATATGCAGTAACAGTGCAGGAGAAAGGGAGGAAGATTTTCTATTGAGCGTTTAAGTTCTCAGATTGTCATTCCAGTGTTTTAGAGTTCACTTCGCATGCTACAGTTCTTTTTAGCAAAAGCACAGCTGCAGCAGCATGTTTTTAATTGTTATGTCAAAGAACTGTGCTAAATTATTATTTTCAACCAAGTCTCAAAAACAGAAAATGAGATTCTGTGATGTGAACAAAGTGGGGCACCTGCAGAATGCCCTGTCCACAGGGTACCACTAACAGAGATTTCAGCAGAGATGCTCACACACTGTGTGTGTTCCAGTTTGCTCACCATTTTCTGCTGCAACCATATCTCAGAAATGGTATCTGGGTTTTTTTTCTAACATTCTGAAGACATTTAAAGATATTCTAACATTTTGAATAACTTGTACCCTCATCTCAGTTCTCTCATTCTTTGCAAGTGGTTTTATCTGAAAAAGACTATCCGGCATTGAAAAGCACCTAAAATAAGCTCATTTCCAGTAGCATAACGTTTTCAAACTAGTTGCATTTCTCCTCTTCAAAGTACGTTTGATATTCATGTTGCTCATATCCATCTAGCAAATGAGATGCCAGACTTGATGCTGGTATTTCAATTCTAAAACCACACAGTCTGAGATGCTGGTACCTGCAGTTCTGCACTTTTTTCTTGCAGAGTTGATGAAGAAAGGCAACCATATCTTCAATGGACATTCTGATCTCAGTTTTCAAAAGCTGATTTCCTTGGCTCAAAGCTTTCTCTGCGGAGAAGCTTTAATTCCCTCAGTTCTTGCGGCCGCAAACTCTGATCCACACCAGGAGTTAGTTTGTAACTTAAAGGAGATTCAATATAACCGTTTCTGTACAGGCAGACCCGCTTGCAAAATTCAAAGGTGCTAAACATCACACCAAAGTATGGGACGATCTGATACAAATAAAAAGAAACATAACAATGCATGTTAGAATCACTAACTGTTCTTATCTTACATGTTTTTAGAAAGACTTTTAGGATTTCATGTTTGATCCAGTCTCTCAATAGAACTGTGCTGATACATATATATATATATATATGTATATGTATATAAACTAAGAGTCTCACCCCAAATTGGCTGGTACCTGCAGCATGCTAAAAGTAGGAGTTCACTGTTTATACACAGCTAATTATAGTGGTAATGTAAGGAACAAGGAGTGTGCTAGCGTATAAACTAACATAACTTTTAAAATACCTAGGTAAATCCTAGCAACTTCATCAAACCCTAACACAGAATTTTGGATCTATCCTGCATGCAGTAGAACGACTGACCAATCTTTCTTCTGTCTCGTGCAGAATCAGAGATTTTGGTGCTATGTGGCTTTCTATCAGCCAAGATAGGGCCAGGCAGTCACCACCAACTGTGCTGTTATCCTTTAGCTCACCTGCAGGGCTCCATGTAGGCAACTCTCACCCGCTGCACTGTAAAATGTGTCTATATAACAAATTACCTTTTGTTTAGGCCATTGAGTTTTATTTCATGCTTTTAATTGGGTAGTAACTGACACGCACGTCCTCCCAGCTCACTGCAAATGGCAAGTCCACAGGGACCCCAGGGAAGTGGTTCATACCAGTGCAATTTTCTTTACAGCTAGCAAAGGTATCAGGAATTACAGGAGACCAGCTCAACAGGAGAACTTGCTTAGCTGCTGTCAGTGGATCACCTGTAATCCCTCATCCGCTCCCTGATTTGCGAGTTAGCAGTTTTCCCTTTTCTAAGGGCATTCCAATTAATTTGATGGAAGTAGTGACAACTAGAAGCCAAGCTTGCAGATGGGGAAGTATGACCCAATCTACATACTGGGTTACAAAAATATATAAAAATAAAGCTGATTTCTAATCAGCCTGAGATTTATTCAGTTGTCTCACAGACTGCCATCAACAAACTGCTAATGGATATGGAGAGAGGTCACACAACCCCATCCCTCTGACAGGGTCCCTGGGTTAGCTCAGGGCAGTGTGTGGCTGGGATGAAAGCACAACCTCACCTTGAGTAGGCTGGGCGTGAGTCCGCTCCAAAGTCCGAGCACACCTTTGTTCTTCACAGTTTGACGGAAACAGTCAGTCATGCCAGTGAAATGGACATCAACTCCTCCGTAGTGGGGAAGCCAAGGGCTCTGTGCCTGCTCGAGGGACACCCAAACGGATTTAGAACAAATAGAGAAAGCAAAAAGAATGAGAAATACTTATTTCCTCCATTCTGGTAGGAAGAGAATGATTTGCTTCATGCCAGGTTTCAACAGACAGACCCGTATTCTTCTGTCAACCTATCACATTTAATCAATACACTTCAAGAGAACTATTCTGCCCTAAAATGCTATTAGCAAAGGGAGGGAATACACGCCCTGGCAGTAGGAGAGAAGAGGACAGTACTCACACACAGGGCTTCCTTTTGTGCCACTTCCTTTCCAGAAATAACTGTCGTCCTTGCCCAGAAACTCCCCCAGAAACAGAGCAGACAACCTGCCCAGCAGGCTGAGGGGTGACAGTCCTGGCGCAGGCTGGCAGGTCCCGGTGAGCACCAAGGGGCCACGGTCCCTACCTGCACCACGGTCCCTACCTAGGCCACGCAGTTAGCCAACCCACATGGACCAGTCAGCCTGGGAAGATCTTGCTGGCCAGCAGCTATGTTTCCAGCTGCAGCACGGAGCCTCTGCTCACACAGGGCAGGTGCAGAGGGTCCATTTTAACAGCAAAATCCTCCTCCATTAATCTCCTCCTGTGTTAGCTCAGACAGGATAACCTGACCTTGACTGATCCCACCCTCATCCATCTACGCATGTGAAGCCACATTCTGCACAGGCAAACCAGGGTTTGGCTCGTATACACAGCAAGAGACACCTGGCAGAATACACAGTGATAACTTGCATGTGTAAGCTGGATAGCAAGAGGACAGACATTCAAAAAAAAGAAAAAAAAAAAAAAAAGAGTTGTACAGTAACCTGACTGGAAAAAACAGGTATTGTTATCCACCCACTGATCTAAAACATTGTGTGTCATAAGCACCTTTCCTCTGCTTGGCCAAACTAACACACAGCTTCTCAAAAGTGTTAAGCCTATAGTAAGCCCTCTTTCATACACCAACAACTGGCAGGACATTTTCTAGATGCCCCGACACAGTATTTCAGATACTTGGCAGCTTGGTTTAGATTGTGGAAGTGGAAGCAGCCTAAATGCTTCTGTGGATGCTGCAGTATGTAAGAGAGGGTGGCAGTAACTGGGGTTTAACATTGTTGTATCCCCTTGCATTACTGGTAAGTCTGCTGCTAAAATTTAAAGGTAAGAGAGAGACAGAGTGAAAACAAAACAAAAAACCCACACACCACAAGCCCCCAAATCTACTGCAAACTAACTGCACATGCCTTACTTTATCATGAATGTTTTTCCTCACATTTCTCATGTATGAATGTAGTGCATGTGACAAACTCCTGAATGCAGGTAATACCATACTCTTTCCTTCTGACAGGACTTCGGAAGTGATGTGAAGGCAGCAGTCTGCAGCTGTGTGCATGAGAGAAGGCGAGGGGCCTGCAGCAAACCCTGTGGCACTGTCTGCGTCCCCTTATTGTGCCCTGGCTCTTTCATCTCCGGTACAAACAGGGTTGAGGGTTTAAACCAAGGTCTTCTACACTTAAGAAAAGCAGAAATATTTGCTTCTGTTTGAACTTCCTCAGCAGCGTACCTGACCCGTAACATAGAGAGGTCACATTTTTGGGGGAATAAAGAGTTTAATTGTTCTAATTCCTTCCCCGCTTCGTGACTATTTTGGCCTTGCTAACTCCCTGCGGCTCCAGCTGTTTCCAAAATTCCTACCTGTGGAGCAAACTCCCACATCTCCCTGTTTTAGGGCTCAGAGAGATGGATATTACTGGACTTGTTATTTTGCAGTATTACTGGCCCTGCCTTTACAGAAAATCCAATATAACGATGCTACCCCGTCAGCAAAAATCACACAGATGTTCACCAAGCTGGTAAAGCCCAGCTACCTGCTCTACTCTGCTACCTACGGGCTATGAGGGCTGAAAAAGCAATCGCTAAATCCAGCAGCAAAAAAGAAAGAAATCATTTTTCATGCCTTGAGAAACTCCTATAAAAAGACTCTCATGACCATACTGTAAAAGCTGCTGAGTGCTACCACCAAGGCCTCAGACCAGTTCCACACAGAACGGTGATATAGGGCTGCTTAGAAAAGCACCTGGATGTTGTAGGCACCCTCAAAAATGCACCACCAGTCACAGCGAGCTGTCCTCAAAGCACTGTCTGGACTGTCAGGTGGGTTGCATGAGCCTTTCTGGTAAACGGAACTGCAAGCAGACAAGCAATGAAGAGGCACAGTTTTTCCAGAAGCAGAAGTGCTGCTAAGCATATGATTCCCTTCCTTTCTCAAGTCTCTCTGTGAGGGGCAGGGCATGACCTGCAAGAATTAACTGCAGGACTTAATCTCCTTGGCTAGTGCATGCATATTGCAAAGACACGGATCAAAGAGCTGCGATTGCAGCACTCCTGCATGCAGCTCAAAGACAGGCTACAACCTCGCTGCTGATTACAGCAAGATTTTGCATGCAAAAAATACCCATAATAATGTAAAAAAGGTGCAGATAAGTCAAACCCCCAGATTTCTAATTTATCCACAGACACTGATCTCTTAAGAGATTTACTGAAAGATTATTTATAGTAGCATTCACTGTGACTACAGCCATTTTCAAGAGTTCAGTCTGAGGGGTGAAGCATGCTTTGCTGATCTACTGCTGTAAATGAACAGTTTGCTTCTAAAACTTTTTGACAGAGTCTTAAAACAACAATTGTCCACTGAAGCTCAGCCATTTACTGCAAAAAGAAAAGGTGTATCCATGTATAATTAAAAAATCAGGCTTTTGGAACACAACTAAGCAAAGTTAGAATGTATTTTGGAAGAAAAAAAAAAGCAGGTGTTTCATTGGCACCTCTTTTAATGAAAAAATGGTTGTGGGTTTTGGGTGGTTCTGCATCATCTAAACTGGTCTGCAAAACTAGAATTCCTGCAAGCGCTGTATAGCACCAGAACTGGAAAGTGGAGCTAACCAAACAGATCAAACTAGTTCCTCCGCTCTGGTTTGGCAGAAACCTAGTGTGACATACAAACCCCACGGCCGCTCTCAGATCAAAACAATGGCGTTTACAACCGAGATGTTTCACACCACGTACCTCTGAGCAGCTCCAATTCCTCTGCTTTGACACCACCTGGCACTAGGGGCTGCTGAATGCAAACCTCTACGTTATGAACAATTTTAGGGACTTCCTTCCCCACTGCAGTCGGAGCTGGAGATGTCGCACGGCAAACAGCACTGATGTAGTTCACTGTTGTGAGGATGATGCCCATCAAAAGATTGTTTGAGTCTTTCCAAGACTTACAGTAACTCCATGGGCATAGCTGGATCCAGAGTCTGCAGTGGTGCTGGCTAGGCCACCTGAGCCCCTACCTAGAGCTTTGCAAATGCAAAATTCCCACTTGCAATTCAGGATATCTGGTTTGCAACTGTCTGAATTCCGGCTTAAGCTTGCCCAATCAGAGGTCAATTTGCACATACTTTCCTCAGATCAATGCTTTTGTTCTCCCCTTTCTTGTTCACAAAATCACTGTTGATACACTGTGACAAAACATTTAACAGTGAACAGTTACCAGAGCAGATCCACTATTCTGATGGGCGGACATAATAAAAATCACTTGTTATTTACAAGGGTTCTTTGATATTTACAAAAACAACATATTCAGACATCCTGCTCTTCTGATAAATCCTAAGTAAGTCCAGGAAGGTACTTCACAACATAGCTCAAGAGTTCACAGAATCTAATCTGGAATCTAAAATAAGAAGTCTTTACAGTCTGGGTTAATAAGGACACATCCAACACACTAACTATAGATCAAAGGAACCTGAAGGGCAAATTCTGCAGGTTTTCTCCAGGCAACTCCACTATGAACTCCACTATGATGAACAAAAAATTAATTCAAGCAAAGATGGAAGGCTTAAAGGAATATTTCTTTCCACTCAAATAAGAAAGAACTAAAATGTAAATAAAGATTAATATTGAAAAACAAACAAACATGCCTAATCTTGTACATATCAACCCTTCCTCCTTTCAGGACAGCCTGAAGTGGTAGTCATTGCCTTTCCTGCGTCAGTGGTTTAGCAATGCTCATTATCCCGGGACAGGCACAAAAAGTCCATTAAAGGTGCTGGGGAGCAGGAAGGTGAAGGATGAGGAGTTATTTGCAGGCAGTCGTTTGCAGAGCCTAGGAGCAGAGAGTCTGACCTCCAGCTTCCTGCACTCTAGGAACATGTCCTCTCCTCTGGAACCTGAGCTGGGGCCAAATTCTTCTTGCCTTCCTGAAATCACCCGCACTGAGGGACCAAAAAGGATGCATTTAACTCCCAGCTTTAAGTAGGTCATGGCCAGGCTTGCTATAGTCTGAAGTGCACTGAGACACCCCAGGAGGCAAGTGACCCTTGCACGCAGAACTCCCTTCTACTTCATCTAGGGGTGACAGAGGCCTATGACATCCCAGTGTCTTTTCTTGTATAAGGAAACAGAACTGAACAGTCCAACTTCAGGCAAAGCACACAGACTCAAGTGTAAAGTGAACAGGATGGGACCATTTGGTGAGCCCTTTCCTTAGCAAAAATACAAGTTTTACATAATCTGTTTCACTCAGTACGTCAGGGCAGCAATCAGCCCCATGAGCACAGCAAGTACTAACATGAACTTCCTCAGAATCTGCCCCTCATGGCTGACTGACTTGTGTACTGGAAGGCGCGAGCTCGGAGTGGGATTTTTCTTGTGCTGGGACATTGCAAACTTGCTTCCCAAATAGGTTATCTAGTGTCATGGTAAGGCCTCACACTGCAGGTTCCCTTTTAGAATAACTCTGGAGTTTCTTCTCCACATGGGCACATTTTTTCCCCCACAAAACTTGAAGAAACTTAGTGTCCCTGAAACCTCTGCTTCTCTGTCAAGTTTAGCTAAGGTTGGCAGCCAGATCAAAGGGTGACCGGGAACCAGACCAGCCAGCCAGCAACAACATTAACCTTATTTCCACATGAAATTGGACTAAAAATAGTCATATTGCTCACTATTTGCTTCCACACTGGAATCTGTGTGGTCCAAAGGTTTCACCTCTTGAAAGTCTTCAAACCTCAGGCTCCCAGGCAGTTTTCTGACAAGAGGTTTCCCTGCACAACTTCAGTGCACATATGCTTTTGAGATGGCGTGTGAACCACATGACCCAAAAAAGGTTTCTTATTTTTAAATGGGGTCATGACTCTAAAAACTTACATATTCCCAGCTGACAAGAGCACAAATCTAAAGAGCAGCAGGGACACCAGCAGCATGGGAGCTTGTAGAGGCCTCCACGCCAGCACCAGCCTTTGTCTCTGGGGATGGAGCTCTCTGCAGGCTGCTCACGTTGGAAAAATGCTGGAGCAGTCTCCTCCTCTCAGCAGCGAGAAGGTGCTCTCCTAATGAATGTAACTGTCTTTTCCAAAGCTTTGCTTATAGCACTGCGTCCTTGCTTGACTGACTTTTAACATGCCAAAAAACATGGCTAGGAGACTGCTTCTAAACAGAGACTTAAGTATTGCCTCTATCTTTCTGCAGACTAGAAATGTGCCAGCAGAGGACGAGAATGCCTTTTCCTTAGAAAGGCTCCTTCTCAGAGGGAATGACTGCTCAGTTTTCTCCAGATTACCTGGAACACATAACATTTACACTATTTACAACAAATTCCATACCTGCAGAGCATCTTGTGTGTCAAAGCACCAAAACAAACAAAGCACAAAAACAAAGCAAAGCAAAAAAATCCCACCCACAACCCACTCTGCAGACTGATGGGCAGCCTTAGCCTAATTCAGTTTGCCACTCAAAAATGTCATTGGTGATGCAGGACAAGTCTGTGCAAACAAAGAACAGAGAGCCTGTTTGTTCACAGTGGAGCAGGGAACACACAACTTGGATTATAAAACAGAAACATCAGCCACTACTGAACTATTCCCCTGAGAAACGTCCTCACAACGTAAGGATACTGTGCAGGCAGCACCAGAGATACGCTGGATCCTTCAAAAAGCAAAAAATAGGCTTGTTTTAGACTGCAAGCATTTACTGGCAAGGATCTGTTTCAGCTAGTTTTAGTTGCACTGATTAAAACCGGCCAAACATGAGCACAGTGGTTAGCTTTCACAAGCACAGTTTACTCATGTAAGGAAGTGAGGACTATCTGTATAGAAGAAGAAACATCAGTTAAATTTTATGGTCATCTTTGTATATTTTGCCTTTAAAAACTGACAAAGTCACATGTCATTTTGGAAAAAAAGGCAAATAAGTTTCCAGCTCTGGAGTATCTGAGCATGACTGAGGGTCACATGCAAAAGGGGAAATGCTGATCTTGGCTGTGTGGTTTGCTCTGACCATGTGTATGTTTATAGCTTTCTGCATGCAGTCTCAGCTCAGTGTAAAGGTGATTTTAATCTTCATGATATACAACGGCCACAAATTTATCTTCCCTTGCTGAAATGCTGAGGAAGACCTATGAGGCTCATCATAGGCAAAAAGATGATGTGGGGAAGCAGAAGCACATTACCAGTGTTTCCCTTAGGTCCAGATGCCTTTACAGTCAGATACTTCCCTGCTAACAGTGAAAAGAGAGTGCTCTTGTAGTCTGAGGTAGAAGTGTACTCCTTGAATACTGCTTAGACATTGGGCTGAGCAAAGAGCACAATATTTTGAGTGAAGAATGAAAGCCAAGAATAACTTGCAGCTAGAAGGATGTAGTAATCAACAAGTTCTTCTTCCAAAGTTGATATAGCATGAAAGTAAGTCAGAAAAGTATTTAATATAGAATATCCCTTTGAACCCTCTCCTTCACTAACCCCCCTCTATGGATACACAATAAAAGCCATATGTCCATGCCAAAAACATGCATACAGTACCTCTCCATTCTCTAACATGCCAATCAGAAGCAAAGTGAAAAAAAAGGAAGACAAAGGAATAAGATTAGGACAATCACAACAAAGAGGACTCACATACGTGTTAAGATTCATTCATATTAACATTTGTTTTTTAAGTAACTCATTCAATTATATTTAGCAACATGGCATTTTTTTTTGTAAAAAAGAATGTACACATGACAGAGATTGTGCTCTTATCAGAGGGAGGAGTCATGGTTACAAAATAAACGTGACATCACATTTCATCACATTCAAAACACAGAGGAAGAATTTTTCACTGGCAGCTAACTCCTACTCCCACAGATGCTAACAACAGAAGCTGCTCACATCAGAAGTGTAGGATTCAGCTACGTAAAATGAGGAGGAGTGGCACAACTCAATTAAAAGACAGGTTAGAAATAGCACCTTCCTCCTCTTCTCATGACACAGTTTATTTTCCAGTCTATATAAACATACTGTTAAGTAAGCATACATTCAAGTATTGTCTAGACAAGGAGATGGATGCAGCTATCTTTTCCAAAGCTGCCCAGTGTGTCCAGCAAAGATCTGGACTCGGCATTCTGATCTCAGACCTGTTCTCGATCCTGGGAGCAGAGAAGACTGCTCTGCGGCCAAGTGTCTCCATTTTTAAGCTTCTAGGACTGCCTAAGAACTCTCTAGCTCCCCATTACCACTAGGTTCACAAGAAGAAAATTTTCTGGCAATGTACCATCTTCATTGAGAGATCAGTGGATGGGAGAGGAGGAAGAGGATTTATACTGACCTCCAAAACATTCTGGCTTCCTCATCACTTATCAAACTCCTGTCCAGATCTTCAATAAAAGCTAGTAGTTCCCCACTCCACACCACAGTGCACTCACACTGGGTTACAGGCTTCAGCAGATCCCTCTTTTTATTAACTAGCAAACTGAATCACTAAATGGGATCAGAACAAGACATCTAAGGGAAAAACAAGCAAACAAAGAAACAAAAACCACAAAACAGAACAATCTCCTAACTATGATCAATAGTATCTGTTTCTGTTTTCTACAGGACACTGAGATGTCTTAAAGCTGTTTTCTCCTCCTTTTCTCTCTTTTTCTCTAGGTCTCTTTGCATGACACCCATTCTGGGGCTGTCCTTTCTCTCTTCTGACTGCCACCCTGTGAACTGAACATCCCATCCTGCCATCAGAGCATCTTCCATCATCACCTTCGCAGACCCTGTTCCCAGGCAAACCGCAGCACCTTTCACAGGAGGCCAAACAGGCCAGCAAGTGCAGAGCTGATCCCTGCAAGGCTGGGCCGTGCCCTGACAATAATAGAAAAAACTCCACACCTTTTGGGACTACCTTATGTGAGTTCCAGCAAGCCCTCCATGTCAGTTTGGGTGGGATCTTCAAGATGTTTTCTTTGTACATAAGCATCTGCGAATTACCTCATTTCCAATACCAAATTAAGAGTTATGTGGGGTTTTTTGTTGTTGTTGGTTTTTTTTTTTTTTTTTTTTTTTTTTTTTTTTTTTTTTTTTTTTTTTTTTTTTTTTTTTTCCTATGCCTTCAGAACAAATTACTCAACAGAGGGGTGTCCCCAGGCTTGGAAAATCACTATGCAATTGTTGCAATTCACCTGTGGGAAAAAAGAAGAACTTTCTGCTTAGCCTTGTTGCCTTCCAGAATATTTTTTTCTGTACATCTATTTACTACACTTTGGGGCAATAAATCCAATTCCGTTCTTATTTTAGAGGCCTCTGTCAGATGTTCTAAGCATCCCATTGGTGATTTAAGTATCCCACCAGCACAGCCTAGTGGCATAAAGACAAAAATATATGTCTCTTTCATTTCTTCGCTTACCCAGCTGGACAGATCTGGACATCTGGCTTTACAACACTGCACTGATTACCTAATTTACTTTTGAATTAACTACAAAAGAACAAATGCCCAAAAACCAATGTAATGGAATTAAACAATCCAAAGGGAAGTGCCATTGGAAAATTATTTCTTTTCTTTATTCTTTAAGGCAAGAGTGTTGCTATGGGCTTAAAGATATAAAGAAAATGATGACTTGTAATAAGAGGCAATTGCTTTTCTTAGACCAACTGATACAGCTGCAAAAAGATTCAAATTTACATGCTCAGAATTTCTCCATCATCTTAGACAGTTTATGAGATACCTGAGGAAAGGTAGCAGCTCAAAGCATCACCTCTCCCACTTCCAGCAACATTAGCTGGTCCAATAAAAGGTATTTCTTCTCCTCAGCTTAGGTCCTGTGCTACCATCTCAACAGAAGTGTATGGATGTTTCTGCACCACTGGGTCTGCACCACTGGGTCTGAGCTCTGCAAAGAAGAACCTTGGGAGCAGGAGAGGGGAATTCAGAGTTTTCCTGACCTTTTGCTAGCTTGATACCTATCAACGATGCAGTCATTTGATGGAGGGATCTATAATGCTATCACAGCAAACGATGATTGCTTTTTGGAGGTGATCATGAAAGTTTCCCATAAACCTGCTTTCCTATCAGCTATACTGAAAGAACTAATTCATATGCCAAAGCCAGACAGCAGTCAGCTATTTACTGCTGATTAAAATTTAATGAAAATAAAACAACATGAAATTAATTATGTCAATAAAATGGAAACTGTGGGGTGTTTGATATTTTTAATCATTATTACCAATCTTTCAGGAGAAAGCCGCAGTAAGATTATATATAATGATGTAGTAACTTTGACAGTGCTGATGTTCCAGCAAAACAACAGTTCCAGCACCTGCAAAAGTGTCCATTAACCACAGCAGTCAGAAATAAGACTGAGGATAGTTTTGACCTTGCCAAATTAGTAACTGCTGTGCAAGTTCCTCTGACTGTCATCATGCAGATCAGACCTTAACAGCAGACCCAAAAACCTTGGAGATGATGGGATCCCCTTCACTCATTCTACCACCAACGGGACAGGATGCCTGCATGTCACAGAACATTTCCAGTTCTCAACTGTGAGGATCTGGTGGAATTGCTATGAAGAGCAGGAGAAATAAAGCTGAAGACAGGGTGCGATACAAAATGTATATCCCGTAATAGTACTTGGATCCATATTAAAAACACAATAACACACAGGCTACAATGAATTTTCAGACATTAAGTAAAAAATATATATAAATAAGTACATAAGGTCCCCTGGTAAGAGAAAAAGTGGAAGTCATGGTCATCCAACCAGTCTTGCCCAGTCTTGTCCTGAAACAAACACATATAACAAAGTACTAGTTACATGAATGCTCCATACCTGCATCTTCCTCTTTACAGTCTCAAAGGGGAAAGAAAGTGTCTGTGCCACAGCAGCTGCTACACAACCATTTATAAAGTTTTGAAGAGGAGTGAAATGAATTATGGATTCTTGCCAGATTCTGTCCAGATTGATGTAAACAAAGAATGAACCAGCAGAAAATGGGATAGCACCTAGAAAGAAAACCAGACAGAAGGTTTACACGAGCACACATCACTGTAAAAAAACAGGTGCTCATCACAATCTAGATAGCATGAACCAGTGCTGATTTATACCTTGTATTAAACAAGATTAGCACACTTTACTTTTTGGCCATTGGTTTACCATCAAAATCCTGTATTTCAGCATCTACTTGAGGTTCTTATATTTGCATATTAAAATTTGTATTGTTAGTCAGAATTTTTAACTGCTTTTGTTTCATGACAGGTCAGCTTTCCTCCAATTTTTCAACCCAGTCCTAGCAGTTGTACGAGCAAATAGAGCTGCATCTGCTTTTGAGCTGATGAGGAACATTTCTGTCCCTCCTTACTTGTTTCCTGCTCTCAGCAATTTTCTAGTGGGATATACAATATTAAGTTTTTCTTAAAAAGCTATAGATAATAAAACTCTTTTTAAAAAAGGGTTAAATGGATGAAATCTGGCATCTGATTACAAAAGATCATCTATAAAAGATGACCAAGAGTATTTTGTTGAACTCTTAGGCATGCACAAATATTAAGCACCTGATCATAACCAGAAGGAATACCGTTGCAGCAATGATAATTAGTATTGTCATGCTTTGTAAATCTAGATATCTTCCACAGAATGACATTACTACTCATTTTTTAAATCATAGGAACACATTACTGCTATAAACACTGTGCAAAGATGCTCAATAATGTTATTTTACCTAATATAGCTGGGGAAACACCACGATATAGTGCAAAAAATCCTTCTTGATGCTTAATTTTGCGAAAAGCATGAAGAATTCCCCTGTAAGATGGCTCCAGACGGTTCTGCACAATGAGCCGTGTCTTAATCACATCAGTAGGGTGAGTCACTACGGTTGCAACCATGCCAGCCAGACTTCCTGCTGTGATGGCTCTCCAATGGGAAACATGACCCAAATCATCCGTGAAGAGAATAACAAGTCTAAAACGAACATATAGAAGAGGTATTATTAATCACAGTACAGGGGGAAAAAAATAAAAAGGCAGATACTTCTTGATGTAACTGTGGAGAAGAGCAGAGCAAACTTCTTCCATTGTAAGACTTGAAATTTCAGCGTGCATTTTATCTAAGAGTCTTATTATCCTGTATAACACCACACAATCACCAGAGCCTCTGTGAAGCAGAATGAGTGGATGTGTAAACACGAGCACAGCCAGAAGGACACAGCAAAGAACCAGGAGAGACCTGCACATCGGACACAAGGTGAATCCACTCTTATGAAATATACAAACGCAAAAGCTAGAGTTCACAGCTAGGTCCATGACTGGAATACAGAAGTCTGCAAATGCAAATTTACTGCATTTAGTGTTAATGAGCTGAAGTATCTGAAGTAGCTGTTTTTAGAGGCTGCTGGCATGCCTCTACATTCAGCACAGTTCATAGCACAGACTGAATTCACACAGCCTGACTTCTAGGAGGTCTAGAGTACCACCTCAACAGCTAAAACAAAAAATCTAAAAACTTCAATTATTTGGAGACTGTTTATTCAAATGATTTACTTGTTTGCTTCCCTTTGAGAGATTTTTACTTTGAAGATATTTAATCTATAGAATCCTCAGTTATATATCTCCACTTGTAGGTGAAAATCACTGTAACTTAAAAAACACCAGCAAGAAGAGCTCTCACAATCACAGACATTGGTCCAGCTTTCTACAAAGCCTTCCTCTGCTCAAAATAATCATACAAGAAATGCAGAAATAAATTCATCACAGTCCTTTTTTTAAGGTATTGAACTGAACACCTCTCTGTTCATTATTTTAGAACAGGGTGACCACAGGGATACTTTCCTGGAGAAGAACCTATGCTCCGGAGGTTAAATCTTAATTTGAATTTACTGAGTGAAATACAGAATTTGAAAGGCTAACCTCATCCATTTGTGATTCACAGAAAGTCCTAGCTCAGTGAGACGTGTCACTGAGGCAGCAAAACGCAAGCGAAGTATCAAGAGGAGAATCTCAGCAGGTAAAGAAACCTACTCTTCTTGTTCTGAAGCACTACTTAAACTGCATACACAGCAGATACATAATTTGGCTATGCAGAGTTAAATTATCCAGAACAAAATACTTGGCAAAGAATTACATGTCATTTCTTGCTGGGCTGTTGTTTCCCCACACCCAAATGTGTCTTTTCTACTGCGTAAAAGATCCCTGCACCCACTTGCCCTGTGCAAGGCAGAAACACCAAGCAAGCAGAAGCAAAAAAGCACCACTTTTTCGTACAAAGTGTCTTACTTAGCCCCTGGAGCCCAACAAGGCTTGATTTCTCTGCGCGTGTGGGGGTGTCTCTGAACTCTATCCAAGTAACATTTAAAATCAGCAAAGAGAAACAGCCTGCACACAGTCACCCAGGAGCAGGAGGGCAAAATCAGCTAAACTGCATCCCCTTCACCACCAGCTTGGCTCCCACTGCGCTGCCTTTCTGGGCTCTGCTAACTTCCTCATCTTCCCACATCCTTCTGCAGTCAGCATTGCCATCTATGTTACAGTGTAACACTTCTCTCTCTTTTTGTTTGCAGCCTAGGGGGAAAAAATACAAATAACACATTAGAGAATATGTGGAAGTAGCTTTTACTTAATTTTCCCAGCACCCTACTTCTACTTGTTACTCAAAAGAACTCACAGAGCAAACCACAGATACAAGGCCATAGTCTTGCAAAGGGAATAAATACAGCATTGCAACTTGAAACAATTGAGTTATTTTGCTCAAAATCCATCACTCAGAACCAGACTAGTGCGACACTGAAGGGAGCTCCAAGAGAGGGCTCTTAAACTACAGTTCTATCTCCCTACTGCTGTTTTCCCCATCCTCTCTTGACTAGTGTAGCACAGACAGAACACAGCGGAGCCTCCATTATCCGATACCTGGTTGGTCTGCCATAGCCCGAGTGGTGCCGGCAGCACTGGGAAAACGGCTCTTGCTCAGGCACACGGAGGACGAGCCCTTCAGTGGAACGTCAGGCCTGGCGAGAGCTGCTGCCAGCTGGATGGGCTGCTCCCCTCCCAGTGCAGCCCATGGACTGGAATAACCCATCTCCCGGCTGGGCAGAAATGTCAGGAGCGCCACGCGCGCCGCGGATCCTAGCGGGAACAGCAAAACATGGGGCTGGCAGGGCACGCTGCTGCACGCAAACAGCCAGGCAGCTGCCAAAGCCTGGAAAACACTCGCTGCAGAGAGAGAATCCTAGGCAAGCGGCACCGTGGCACCGCTTCACACGGATCAGACAGCCCTGCTGCAGTCAGACCCATGCCTACATCAACACAGGGGCTTCTGCGTTAGCCAAAACGGAGATTTTAAATGTATCAGCTTCAACACATATCAACACACAACCAAAACAACATAACAGCAGCTGCACAGCAACGGGAAGAAAGAACCAAATCACGGTTTGGTTCAGCTATTCTTTTCCTGAATAAAGACACATTTGTACTACTGCTTGAGAAAATCTAGCAAACAAAACAAACACCAAGGAAGGGATGTTACAGTCGCAGTCAGCGCCCGTAACCTGCAGTCTGGAGGAACCTCTGCCTCGGTGGAAGAGATTTAAGGCGCCGCGAAGCTTTCAGCACCCGAAGGCCACTCGTGACGTGACACGCGGTGCTAGAAGGGCAGCAGCGAGTGGCTGCGCTGCCCATAGCCGAAATAAATGAGCCAGCAAAGTCACCGGTGTCCGGGGAGAGGGAGATGCAAGGAGCTCCAAATCGAGCGGAGTCCGAGCCTAGTCACACACATATACACACATACACATATATAACATATACAGAGCGGGGCGTCTGATTCCCCTGCGCTCTCCTTGGCGGGGGAGCCGCCGGGCTGGGCCGGTACCGGGCCGGGCTCGCTTACCGGCGGGAAGCGGCGAGCTGGAGCGCGCTGTAGGGCCAGAGGCGGAGGCAGGCGGTGAGGTTCCCCTTCCAGAGGGCGCGCAGCCCCTCGGCGCGGCAGAGGCGGCGCGCGGCGCCGCGCAGCCCGCGCGCGCAGTGCCACGTGCCCACCTGCGCCAGCACCGTGAGCAGCTCCAGCGGCGCCGTGAGGCTGAGGCTCAGCGTGCCCGCCAGCCCCGCGCAGCCCAGGCGCTGCGGCGCCGTCAGCCGCGCGTCCCGCCTCCACGAAGCCATCGCGCCGCCGGCCGCGGCCCCGCAGCGGCGGCCCCGGCCCGGCCCGGCCCGGCGGGCGCGGCCAGCGCGGGGGCGGTGCCTCTGCCGGCGCCGCCAGGGGGCGCCGTGGCGCGGGGTGGCGGCGCCCCCGCGCGGCAGCTCCGCGGCTCATGCGCGCGGCGGCCCCGGCGCTCCCCTAATTCCCGTTCTCCCATGTCCAAACTCAACCAGCGGGAGGCGAGGGGTCGATCAGCAGGAGCGGGGCAAGATCAGCTATTAAAGGACAAATCTAAAACATGAAAAAAACGGGTATAAACTTGCTATGCATAAATATCACTTGGAAACAGGATACTTCTAACTTCTAAAACTGTAACACGGGTGACACCTCCCCGAGGGCTTTGCCTTTCTGGCTAGTCTGCACAAGACAAATTTCAGCCTAAAATTCCTCCTGATCACTGGGGTTTTTTTGGTTTTTTTTTTTTTTTTTTTTCCCCAACCCACTTCCCGTTTCCGTCACTCAGCTTTGGTTGAGCTTTGACATAGTTGTGGCTGATAAGGATGAATCAGCAGACGAGCTCAGCCTCTGCCGGCACGACGCGATCCACAGATTGGATGGCAGTTGCCGGGAGATTGTCTCTTGCACTTCTTTTTTTAATTCCATGTAAAATAAAACCTGTCATTTTAAAAAGCATTTAAGGGATGTCACCAGCAACATCTGAGATTACTAAAAATGGATACTGTAAATTGCGTCTTCTTTTTGCCATTTCTGTCAGCCAGATCAAATTCATACTGCTTATTTACTATTTAGTATATAACCATCACAATGCTGCAATCAATGCAAAACATTGCAAAAAATAGTGCGACAGTGAATCCTCAAAGGGAACTGATTTTCCTTTTTTTCTCTCTCATTATTCAAATAAAAATTTCTTACTATAGTTGGAAGCAGATTTCCAGTTAATATATTCAAGTGACTGAATCCATTATAAGAACTATTCTGAAAATACCTTTTCTGTACTGGAAGATTCTTCAAACCTTGCCTTGCATATTCATAGTTAATAAAGAACTATGTACATCAGCTATCTTAAAAGTAGCTACTAATTAACTTTTATCATTTCTAGTTGATATAATTCTGAATTAATATACATATTTTAATCATTCATTCAGTCTTTGAAATTTGCCTCAACATACAGCTTTGCAGAGCAAGTTCTTTTTTAGTTTTTTTTTTTTGTTTTTTTTTTTTTTTTTTTTTTTTTTTTTTTTTTTTTTTTAACTCTATGAATATTTTTGCCATTATCAGTGTGTTGTTTCAGGATAATGTAGGTGTGGTTATGATCAGGATCAGGTCTGACATTGAAATTTGGCAAGACTCATAACTAATGTTATTAGTCACGGTGATGTTGGAGTTTCCTGTTGTCTTCTAAGTTAAATTGCCTTCTGTTTTTGCACTGTTTTCCTTGGGCACTTCAGTACTGGGCAAAAGTATGTTCACTGCAGTATGACCATACTGCTCCAGCAACATGCTCTGCTCTAGTAGGCGGGACAATTCTGTACTTGCAAAAGACCCATTTCCAGTAGTGTGCCACCTGCAGCATGGTATATAAAATACATTTACATATAATTTGCATAAATACAGGAAAAATATTTTATTTTCATGCAACCAGGAGGCATCTGGGCAGGCCTGCTGGCAGACTTACCAAGGTATGACAATCGGTGGCTGGATATATTGTGCTTAACAGAGAGGATAGCATTGCCACAAGCCAAAGAAAATCATACTGAAAGGTTCAAAACCACTGAGCCGACAATATGAAAATTACAGATATTTGTGGCAAAGAGTTCAATAATGCTAAATATAAAGGAAAAAAAAAATCTACCTGTGTATTTAGCATCTCATTATTACAAAATAATTGTTAAACAATTTAGAAAAACTCTTTACATTAGGAAAAAAACAAAATATTATCAGCACTTTGTACTAAATTAGTAAGTGTGTACCTTCTTATCTCTGAACCCCACACTCAGATCTTGTAAGAAATATCTTTGCTGGGCTACATTAAGCATTTTATGTGTTGAAACATAAAAGCTCTCCAATTCATCACACATTTGGAAAAGCAGCAGGTACTGAATAAGTGAATAAAACCCTGCTGCTGCCAATTATTATCAAATTCCAAATCGCCTGTTTAGTTTTGGAGGGGCATATCTATAAAAGAAAAAAAACCACACATCTTACAGATACCATCTTTGCAATTTAACCTTTCGTACTATCAAAACACAGCTTTATCTTTAAAGGAGCAAGAAAAACGCAAGCAAACATCAGTGCATAAAAGAGACTCACAGAAAATCTCCAAAATGCAAAGGGACCCACAACCACAAAGGAAAGAGTGAGACCTAAGCAAGGTTTGCGGGTAATGTTCTTTATTACACTAACTTGTGTAGCGAGATTACGCAAACATGCTTCTGGGCAAACAGTTTTAAGAAAAGGACTCCCACGCTAAATACACCCATAAAGAGAGTTGTCAGGTTGTAATTTGAGACGTGGCAATTAGAGTGTGCAGCGCACACCTCTGCCTGCACCCTAGTCTTGGGTGCGTCTTAAGACCATCACAGCCACAGTTATGCTGCAAATAGTGTGTGTACGTATATTTTTATATATACACACATATATATGAAGGATAAGAAATAAAAGGCATTTTTAGAGTTGCGTTTGGAAAACTGCAGAGTCAAAAAGGAAAATTAAAAGCTGGGGGTGTGTTTAATGGTGACACAAAACTGCATCTCCTTGGGGGCATTAAAGGGAGCGGAGAGAGTGCCAGAAAGCGGGACAAGAGCTGGCATTGTTACCTGGAGGAACCCGTGTCCTCGTGTGTAGGCAGTGGCTGCGCAGCTGGTATTGCACCTCTGCTCAAGTAACATGAGCTAAAATAAATAGGAGGGAAAAAAAAAAGTACATATTAATTTCGGTGTGCACCACACACTGCCCAGACCAGAGCCTTTTGGGGATGGGAAGAAGCACCTTTTGTCGCAGGGAGCCTCCTGCGGCTGGGCCCACGCAGCCCCTCAGCATGTGGCACTGCCCAGGGAACGACGCTTTGGGCTGCTTTTCTTTTTCATAGAAATAATAAACGTGCACCAGAAGCGGAGGCCCAAGCAGGGATCTCGGCCCCGGTTCCTTCGGCTTCCTCTCCCCTTAGGAGACGCCTGCAGGCCGCGCCGGGCCGCGCCGCCCGGGCCGGGCACAAGATGGCCCCCGCGGGCCGGGGTGGCGGGAGCGCGCGGGTCGTGGCCGGGGCCGCGCAGGGAGGCAGCTCCCCCTGCGCTCGCCGCTCCCGCCCGTCGCGCCGCGCTCCGCCCCGGGGGGCGGCGGCGGGAAGGGGCGCTCGGAAGCGCGTGCGGCTGGCGGCGGCCGCGGGGTAAGGAGAGGCGGCGGGGCCTGTCCGGGGCCTGCGGGGGAGGCGGCCGTGGGGCCCGCGAGGGGAGCGCGGAGGCCGCGGGGCTCCCGCTCCGCCCGGCACCGCCGCGGCCTGGCCGCGCTGCGGCCTCCTGTGCCCGGCGGCGGCGGGGAGGCACGCCGGGGCCGGGCCGGTTACGCCGGTACCGCCGCGCTGGGACCGCCCCGCGCTGCAGGAGCGGAGGGGTGTGTAGGGGTGTGTATATATGTGTACACCTCACACATATGTGTATATATTTACATACCTATGTGTGTATGTATATTGTGTGTGCATATATACACAGTAGGTGTGTACATATGTATATGTATGCACAAAATATGTATATACATGTGTAAGTGTGTGTATATATAAATGTGTATATACACATATGTATACAAAACACACATATATAAAAATATATATATATATATACACACACATATATTTATATATATATTTACTCCTAGCAGAGCTACTTCATTCCTGGGCCTGCACTGGGGGGTTCTGGGGTGGTTAAGGGCTGCTTGAGGTAACAGAATCACAAGAAAACCCAAGCGACACCTCTGGGCTCTCCTTACAAACTTGCATTTTGCTCAAATAAGCTTTATGTTAAATATTGTCAAGCTGTTGATGATCTTAGAGCCTTGTTTTAAAGCCTGAACTTTGGTGACACGTTAGGTTGTTTGAGAGTAATGAGTTAGATATGGAAAGGGCTGTATAGCTACTAGAAAAATTGATTTCTTATTCAAATAAATCACAGATTTGTCTTTGTGCTTTCCCTTGGAGGTCTGAAAGGGGTTACTCTAATATGTTAGTGGTGGGGATGGCCCAGAGAGGAGCTAATTCTGCTCTGTGGAGGGCTGCAGTACAGACATCACGAAGCTGCTGCTCATCATGAGAAGCTTCTTCTCATCAACTTGACTGTTCTAAAATACTGCTGTGATTTAGGACCCTAAAGCATGAAAATTGATTTGGTTTCATGGGATTTCCTCAACAGAGCTGGGAACTTAATGCAGGTCTGTGATGTCCCAGGTCTGTACCTTGGATGTAGGTGCAATTCTTTGTTTGTGTTTTCAGTGCTTAGTGTTTTAATGTTACACGTGGTTTCTTTTACATTTAAATAACACCTTGTTTTGAAGTAAATAACAGGGTTGTCGGAACATCTAATCACAGAAGAAAGGCTGGTAGGTAACAAAGAACAGCTGAGCCTTCTGTTATCATAGTCAATAATAACAGTAATCCAAGGACAAATGTGCTTCTAATGTCAAAAACGTGGCAGAGGGCTATAAGGAAGGGGGCAGGATGTCAGATTCGTCGTAGTTTATCAGGTGGCAGGGTTAGCACATGAAATTCTTGTAGCAGTGCGTTAGCGTGTTGGGGCTAGTTCCAAATGGCCGTGCTGCTGAGCAGTCAGCAAATAACTGTTGCTTTGTACACAGGCATGTGATGTGAAATACCTTTCTGATACTTGAAAGGCTCCTGGCTGTGAAGAAGAGTAAGGAAGAGCAGTGGGAATGGTACTGTCCTGCCAAACCGCTCTCCTTCACTTACAAGAAGACAGGTCTGTCAAGAAGAGCTTTGAGCTCACTTGTTAGATAGTTTTTGGGTTTTTTTTTTCTTTTTTTTTTCAGTAATGAAATGCAGTTCTAGCCATGACGGTGCAAGGATGTAAGCGAAGAAAAGATTGTGAGGACAGGATAATACCTGTTGGTTTAATAGAAGGTGTGGTTGCAGTGAAGAGAGTCTCACTTTCTTGTCTCTTTCCACAAATTTCAACTGTGCTATCCTAGTTGCTTTAACCTGCTGCACCTCAAATTTTGGTGTGATAATAACAGATGGCATTAGTAGCTCTTTACGCCAAAGAACAATGGATAAAAAATGATTCTTAAGAGTTTCAACTTTTCTGTGTTTGCAGTACTTTGAGTATCCTAACAAGAAAGTGTTTGCTTTGCTTACACAGGACAGTAAGTGAACTCTAGTTTTGGCAGAAGAACTGCATAAGTTCACCATCTAGGAACTCCCTGCTGCAAATACTGAACTTTGAGTTCCCAACAGAGCCAGAAACAGGTTGCAGCCAGAGGCTGAGTGCCAGCTTGTGAGCCCCTGATACCACAGGAGAGGGTGACATTTGTGTGTGGGGTGTTTGAGCTTGATGAACAGCCCTTGGTGTGATCTTCACCAGACATGTTCTAGTGTGCCCAGGCCTCAGGAGATGCCCATGGATGTGACAGTACATGTTAGTCACCTGTGGTCCCCTTCATTCCTAGATTGTCTCTCTGTATAAATACATGCCAAACTAGACTGGTAAATTTGATTCTGTTTCTTTTGTCACAGGTGACTTTTGAAAGAATCAGACTTTCAAGGGAAGGGACTTAGAAGAAGGAAGTCTGGAAAAGCAAAGCTGCCAGAACAAGAGCTTGAACCAAAAAGGGGAGAGGGAAGAGAGCTGGTTGAAAGGTATTGTATTTTTAACGTTCCATTTTCTTGAGGTTTATTGCACTATTTTATTGCTAGCAAAATTCAGGAGCTGCTGTGAAATCGACATTGCTACTGTAAAAATAAAGGCTTGAGGGAACGTGAATCAGAGAACCTGAAATGTTACTGTATACAGTTCCTAAATCCATGTCTTACAGTAGGAAGAAAAAGAGCACTGTGATTGTTTGGTTGTAAGGCACAAGATGAAGGGTAGTGAGAATGAAGCTGGGATGGAAACATCCTGAGATCCCTTCCAGCCTGGCTTGTTCTATGAGCCTAGAGTGAAATCTGAAAATGTTCTATCAAACTACTATGAGACTTGATTACTTGAGATCCTGGAAGTGGGATTCCAGAATTCTATATGTGGGATCAAAAGCACAGATCCTTGCTGTAACATGAAAAATTAATGTCATTATGCCCATTTGCCTTAGACTTTAACTGGAATTTGAAGGATAGTGGAGATAATTCTGTAATGTCTCTTAAATGGCATCCTCATGGTGATCTGTATGGGATCAGTCTCTAGTTGTGTCCTTGGAGAAAAAGTAATAATTGAATCAGCCTTCCTGAGACTGCTTGTAATGAAAACTCCAGAATATGAAGAATTTGAGGAAAGTAAAGAACTTTCTAAATGTGTGCATCAGTTGTATGTGCCAATTGTGTGCCACATTTGCTTGCTTCTTCTTTTTCTTTTTTTTCTTTCTTTAACTTGGAATTCTAGAACCCCAAATTTCTTGTTAGTGACATTTAGATTCTTGGTGACTGGTTGCTTACTGTTAGCACTGCAAAGTCCTACATCTGATCCCACAAGATTCAAAATATAAAATAAGTGTCATCTAAATTGTCCCGTATTGATAATTACCTAGAAAAAGACGTGGTGATGAAAAAAAGGTTCAAGAGAGAAAAGAGAAAGCCAGGCTCCAGAGGAGAGAAGAGAGACAGATAGAACGAGATGAAAAACATCCCCAAGAGCAGCAGAAGGTACCAGCTGAAGAACAGCAGTGGCCAGAGAATATGCCTGAATGGGAAGAAAGGAAATCCCTGCTAGCTCAGAGAAGAGTGGAGTCTGTCAGACTGCTTACAGTGCTGTTAAACCGAGTGAAAGTAAGAATATTTTTAAAAATATTTTTATGTTTGAAGGATATTTATTAAAGCCTGAATAATTCACTAGATTTGGTGGCCTGATGCTGATAAAAAGAATGCCTTGGGCTGACTAAGATGACCTGAGATTTAAGTCTTGAGGCAACTTGACCTGAGAGGAAAGTTCTGGGATATTGCCCGGAAAATTCTGTCTTTGATATGTGTTGGAGGACTTGTCATTGCTGAGGAGGATTAAGGATGGAAGTGTCAACTCGTAGTCTTGATTCTTCATCCCAAAAGGGGAATTGAGGGGAAGGGGAGCAGAAGGACGATATCTCTGCTGATTTGGTATTATGTCTGCAAGTAACAGAATTAAATTGACACAAATTATGACTTTTTCTTTTCTAGTAGTCTGTCTTTTACAACCAAAAGGAAGCTGTCTATTTATCTCAGTTTCATTCAGCTAATGATTTGAGAAAGTTAGCAAAAGAGTGATAAAAATGTGAGTGTTTTGCACACAGATTCATGACTGGAGGCTTATTTTAGTCCTTTGGGCGCAAAAAATTATTTTAAAGGAAAGCTCAGGGATGCTAACATGACTTTGTTTTTACTATTTGCTAATGCAAAACTTGTTAGCAGCTTTTAACAAGCAAGTGTTTTTCTCCAACACTTAATGTTTACAATTTTTAAAAAGCTGCAATTCAAGAGTTGAAGTTTGAGGCCATCCCTGCCATTCTGCTTGAATTTTAGGGCTCCATAGCATCTGACTTTGAATTTGTGAAAGTTTGTGGTTATTGTGAAAGTGATCTGCTTATTTCCTTGGTTTCATCACTTGGAAAGCTTTTAGATTGGTTGCATTGGAGCAATGTATTAATCATTTAACCATTACCATTAACCAAACTGCTAAAATAGTGTATAATAAAACAATTATTCTTAGTAAAATATTTGAGCTATGATAGTGCAGTAATTTTACTGTTGCTGCAACACATTGTAATGCACAATAATCAAATAAAGAATCAATACTTCCTTATGCAATTGCAGTGAGATAGATGAATTGGTTGAAAGGATGACTATCTTGGTTAAGAATGCAGCCTTTTGAGATGACATCTTTAGTTCTTACCTAGGAATAGCAAGATTTTGTGATCAGACTCTGAATTAAGCTAGGTTTATCCCTCAGTTATACCAATATCATTTTTATGACTGTGGAGCTGCATATTTATGAGTTTGCACTTTTAGCTCTTTTTAGTTCTGTTCTCAATAAATGTACATAATAATTTTCCTGATTTTTATTTAAAGGATTTTGCGCAGTTGGCAAGTCAAAAAGCGGATCCTTCGTTGGGCCTAAGGAAGGACGATTCTTTTCCTGAAACAACATTAAAAGACATACATCAGGAAGAGATAAACTCCTATTGCCATACGCACAAAGAGTTGAAACATAAGGAAGAGCTTACGTGTCAGTTAACCCAAAAAGGTAGCATCTTATGTAGAGAGGAAGGGGATGTGACTAACTCGTGTGCATCCACCTGTCATATAGTCAGGACAGTTTTAAATGATCCCAGTAGAGCCCTGAGTTGTGACAGCTTGACGGGCAGAGATGCCTACAACTCCTCTGGCTGTGGGTCTCTACTGATTACAGTTACACAAGACTGCAAGGTCATCAAACCTCTCAATAGAAGTGACTACCCAACACTGAATGTAGTTCACACACAGACAGTGTCTGATGAAGACGGCTGCAAAAAGCAAAAGGTCTATGAGACTGATGAATTTATCCATTATTTATTAAACTACTATCAGACACCGAGCTATGCACGTGTTTGCTTAGAGCCAAAAAGCACTGCGAGCAAGTCCTGGTGGAAGAGAGTGGTGTCTGATGATGATAGTGGTTTTCAGATCAGCTTGAGTAACAAACACGATCAGCACTTCAGAGAAGTGAGTCTTGTGCAAAACCTCTGCAAGAGAAATTGTAGTAAAGATGATAATTATAGACTGGTGATCGAGGTTGGGGAATTTGAAACAACAGACACAGTGTTGAAAAGCAAGACCTGTGCGAGTAGGCTTGCAAAAACATGGCAAGTACAGAGGAATGACTCACTGGCTGTTGATAACTTACCTCGTGCTGGACTGAATCGCTTTTTGGATGGCACTACAGCTAGTCATGATAAAGAATTCAAACTAGAAGCCAGTAGAGATGAAGCTACTCTGTCATACAAAATGTGTAGATCTGCTTCCCAATTAAAGGATTTGTTGGAAGAGATCAGTGACTCAGAGTATTTTGGTGAGGCACATAGTGGTTCCATGAAGAGGACAGAGAGAAAGTGTGAAGAAATTCACAGCAATTGTAATAAAGGGTTTTTGCCCCCAGGAGAGGGGAAGAGAAAATTACTGGTTTATGTTAAAAATGTAGCCCTGGAAGGTCAAGAAAAGGAGTGCAACAAATGTAGCTTCTGTTCTAATCCTGCCCATGAGGGATTGGCAAGGCAGTGTGAACATAAGTTTAAGAAATCATGCAAGCGGTCTAGTAGTAAATTAAGACATGAAGGACAGAAAAGTGAGAGACAATCCAGGGAAGAGGAGAGGAATGCTCACAAAGAGAAGAAAAAGAGAAAAAAGCTTTCTTCTAATCTTTTATCTGATGAATATGGCTTTTCAGAGACAGACAGTTGCATACAGCTGGAGTCACTCAGAAAGATACAAAAAAAATGTAACAAAATGTTCCACAACAAAATGAAATTCAAAACGCTTCACCCAGTGACAGCAGCTCCAGAAGATGTTACCCCTAGTGATGATTCACCACTCCAGGGGACCCTCCAGAGGGCAGGTGAGAAGGAGGGATGTCTGAGCTGAGGCTACTGACTTTGATAGGCCTAGTTTTTTGGCAGGTGAGGTTGGTTACCACAGTTCCTCTTTCAGTGCTGTGTGATAAGGTTTCTAAAAAATTTCAAAACATGTAAATGTGCAAAAAAAAAAAAGTGTGACTGCTCCAATTGTCACTTTAGCAAGAAACACTGAGCAGCTACCATTTGGAAAGTTGTATTTTTCCAGTCACTTGGATAGCAAAGCCCCTTTCCCTTTCCCCCTTTTAGAGATGGTTATTCTCTGTTAATAACTTCCATGCTAACAACTCAGAATATTTTAAAGAGGCAGAACACATGCCTGAGTTACGATGCTCAAAATAATATGCTGAGTTAACATATTGGTTGGGAGTCAGGCAACTTTGGAAAAGATTAGAGTATGACAACTCAATATATGACACTTGTGGGTGGGAAGTAGCACAGTCTGAAATGAGTGAATTTTTATATATGTGATGATTTGGTCTCCATACGGGATCACTATGCTTCTAAATGTTGTTCCTCACATTCCTGTCTCAATTTACCACATTTTCAATTCAGTGGCAGCTACCTGCCTTTTTAATTATTTCTCTTTTTTGCTTTCCTTTATCCTCTTTTGAAATAACTTTTACATGTAATTTTCTATAGGAGATGAGAGGAAGTTAATACTGCGAAGAGAGATGGATTCTGATGTCAGAGGATACCCTCTTTTTCCTCTTGAAATAATTCAGACCAACTCCTGCTCAGATACTTTCTGTGGAGCAGAACCTGGAAGAGGATGCTGAGCAGCTACCACGTAATAGCTCTTAAGCTTATTCACAGAAGTGGGAGAAAGTAAGTCCTTTAGTCATTAAAAGTTATCTGAAATATTGGATTTTCTGTTTTGTGTGTAGATAATTCCTTCTGTATGGAGGAGTAGAATAATCTGACTGGTGTAGTGAGCCAAAATATGAGATTTTTTATCAGACTACTGGACAACAAAGGACCAAAATGTTTCCCAGGGACAGAAAAACTTTTGTGGACCAGTTGCTAAGAATTCAAAAAGTAACAGTTTGATATCTTGGAATTGTACCCAGATTAAATCTAGGGTGCAATGTAAATATAAAAGTTACGGTTTTGGGTAGTACTTAGTCATTGGGGAAAAAAAAAAAAACATAGAGCAAACATACAAAGTGCCTCCTCAAGCAGATTGTTAAAATGGCGGGACTGTAAGATGGGGGGATATATATACTCACTCATTGGGGAATAATGGTTTTCCAAATATGAAAAAAAAAAATCTTTAAAACCCTCTCTGGAAATGTGTTTATTTTCTAATTCCAATTCTAGAAATATTTCCAAAAATTTGCTGGTCTTTGAGAGGGTTGATTTCACTAAACATGTGCTGGATAAGTTGGACAGAGTAAAGGAAGGCTTGGCAGCACCTTGACAGCCCACCCATATATACAGGCTGAAAGTTTGTTTGCAGGCTTTCAAAACTGTGCCCCTTTGAAGGCATATGCAGCACGACAGCTATTTAGTATAAATTAGCCAACAAATAATTTTGAGAGAAAGTGTCAAATGTAGTTAAATTTCTGCTGCATGGAGGTAAAAATATGAAAATACAACCTAGGAACTTGAGTTATATCCATATTTCTTCAGCTGGCTATATTTAGAGGACAGTGACAATTGCTTTTGGACAAAGTCCCTTAGGAAAATACAGACTAACCAGTTCCAAGTTGAACACATTGATTATTTCAGCTTTCATTTTAGTATGCTTTATTTATTATATGTCAATATGCTAAATTAATGTGATGATATTGCCTTCATTATACAGTATCCTACCCATGTTTGTAATTTCTGCTCTAATAAATAGTAATAAAGACGTTTGTAATTGTTCATGGTAGATTGGTTTTCCCCTACTGTGCTTGATATTGGTGATTCCTACAGGCTTCTATGTCAGGCTTTATCTATCCTCTCTGTTCACATGTCCAGATGTTGAGTGCCTTTTCAGGATCATGAATGACAAGTGGTTGCTACTTAGACAAAGGACTGTTAATCTATTCCTTTTATCTAAAAAGATCTTATTTTATTGACAAAATATTTTCTGAGTATTTTGGAGAACATCTATGCCTGTCCTTAGTCTGCTTTTTAGTATTTTATACTGTTGTAATGGAGATCAACTATTATATTTGTTGACCATGTAAAATGTTTCAGTTGCACTGATATGACATACCAAGGGTGTTGTTTTTTCTCTATGCAATATTTACAGATTAAAAAAAAAAAAAAAAGACAAAACTTTCCCCTCTGATCTCTAGATAGTTCTGTGTGCAGAAATGCACAATTCCCACAAGACTGTGTTTCTCTTGTAGGTGAGAAAGTAGGTTTTTTTATCTAAAGGAACAGGAACTGAAGATTTCTTTCAGTGTAAATTTCCTTTTTTTTTAATGTTGTCACAATATTTAGTAACAAATAAATACACCAATTCTGAAATAGCTTCTTGCATTCACCTATATTGATGGCAATTAATAAAGTAAATCCTCTGTCTGCAAGTCCTTATCCAGTGTAAAACCTTGTGTTAGTGAATAAAACATGCACACTTTAAAATGTGAGGTACCAGAGTAGTTTTTATACTGAAATACAACTTTTGTGTTTCCTTTCTGTTTATAGATGGCATTATTTAGAACTTATTTTTGAGTATTTTAGTACCATTTCCTCGCTTTTCTTACCTGTACTCTTAACTTCGGCACCATCTTTCCATTAGTTGAACTGTTTGGTAAAATTTTATTATACTGAAGGTGTATCTTTTAAAGGTGCACCTAACAGATTGCCGTAAAACTATAAATATATATTTTATATATTGATTATTTGGCTTTTTAGATTAAGCTTCTTTAGTGTTCAGGAATAAACATCACTTACCAACTATGAAATGTGAAGAATGAGATTATATGTGATTTAAACATTTAATATGTGAAAAGATGCATTATAGGCAGCAAACAGTAGCAGAAATGTGTAATATTCTTTACGTATTTCCCCATCTTTACTTATTTTTACTGTGCTTAAGTTCTAGTACCTGGATAATGTTCCGAGAGTTTACTGTTTTGCTATGTACAGAACTAATGCAAATACTTAACAGAGGTAGTAGTAACCTAAGTCCCCTTAGGAGAGTTGCCTGGACTAAGCTTTTTTTAGATGAAATACTTTGTTGGTTCGTTGTCTAGAATGCCAAAGTCAAAATCCTGAGTTGAAATGAAATCCCCACAGTTGTTTGTCAAGCAGAAATGCACAATGCCCATTATTATACTGGTCTAGCTGCTTGAAATAAAAGAATATTACAATTATAAAGCTCTTCCTTCTTCATTCAGCAATTCCAGGCAATGCATAGAAATACCTCACCTTTTACTTCACCTTTAGTAAAATCACTTGCGTAACTCTTATTGTAATCTTTTATTACTGAACTATTTTTTTTACATAAGTATTTTTTACATTTACAACAGATACAAGAGCTAGTAGAAATGATTAGCAACAGGTAGTGTCCAGATTTTCCAGGTATTTTCTGAGTCTTTCAAAGCAGTTCACAATAAGTCACAACTGTTTGGAAAGGAGATTGTTTTCCTTTGTGCTAGAGCTCCTCAAGGCTGCCTGCATAACATGCCCAGTCACTGGTGTTGGCACTTCAGCTGCGGGTGGCTGCTGAGAGTCTCCACCCTGTTTTCATCACCTTCTGCTTGGTTAATGTGCAATCTGTTAAACTCCCTGGCATGGTTCTTGCGCTCTGTCTTTGCAACTGATTGTAGGTAAAGAAAGGGATCACGTTGCAATGGACAAAGAGCAAAAACAACCTAGGAGAGGTCTGTTTTCTCCAACACTTAAGAAAAAACATATGCCTGCCGCTTCATGAAGTGGTCACACCTTCCCCTTTCACAATAAATTTTATTTGCTCAAAAAAATAGTGGTCTTATCCATATCATAATACTTTTCCCCAGGAGGAATGTATGCTTAACATTAAGCTTTGTCTTGTGATTTTTCTGTGTAATCTGCCATTTAGTTTGTTTTAGTATTTGTGATTGATAACCATCTTCTTTTGATAACCTACAGTTTAATACATAAAAGTGTTCAGTTCCTCAGGCTGTTACAGACAAATTTAACAGCCAAACTGTTGGGTTCACTGAAGGTAGAGAACAGCATAGATTGAGTTCCAGCTGAACACCTGCAAGTAGGATAATTTGGAAAAAGAATGAAGTGTGGAAACACTATGAGAGGACTAGCATCACATTTAGTTGTAATAAATAATAACAAACACCACAAGTATGCAAGACTAATTTTATTTTCTGTTTTAAACAAATAAAAGCACATTTCTGATTGAGGTAAAACCATTAGAAGTAGTTTGCAAAGAGTATAAATGTGTCTAAAAATAAAATAGCAACACAAAGGCTGTGACGAGGTTTACATTTGTCTCTAGACCTTCATTAGGTAGCTCATACAGTAACACTTTATGCAAGCTCTGTGGCCCAAAAAACGCTCTTGATTTGAAAGCCCTGTGTGACCAAAAGACAAAATGCCACAAAAGTGTTAGAACTGAGGAAAACTCCTTAGTTCTCACCACAGATGGTCTCAGGCACTTGAAGATACCGTGTTAACTTGGTTGTGAGAGCTGCTGTTATGGAATACAGTTTACTTCTAAACAATTTTGCCTAGTTCACACATTCTTCCCCATTTAGAACTCAGTTCACCATTTTGGTTTTGTTGCCAAATTGAAGTGACTCAGCAGAAGAGCTGACTGAGAGAAACCAGATAAGGGGAACTATAGCAAATAGGTGCCACGATGAATCACCTGGTCAAAAAAAAAAAAAACCACGAGAAATCAGCAAATCATTAGTTCTTGCCTTAAAATTCTGCTTAAGTTTTGCAGAAGTATTTTGTATGGTGAAGGACCACCTTTGCATTTTTCCTTGGTCAAAGCCATCTACCCCTTTGGTATGTGGCTCAGTTACACAGTCAGAACAAACCTAGTTATTAAGTATGGATGTGAGCTGAGAGCAAGTAAGAAGTAACTCAAAGATCAGCCCCTCCAGCTCTAACGTTGCTGGTTGTGCATGAGCTTTTGCTGTTTCTTTTTAACAGCAATATTCCAAAATAACAAAAGGCTTGACTCAGAAATGGCCACATGATTTTATTTTGTACACGTTACATTGATGATAAACATTATTTTGCTAGTGAAAGCTGCATGTATGAGAGCACTTGTTAATCATGCCATACCAGCAAGTCTTTTTATACAGCATACACTAGGCCTAAGAATCAATAGCAGATGATTTTCACTGTTTAATTTCATTTTGTTGAAATTCACAAAAGAGTTTTCCTAAGAGTAAACCTGAACGAAAAGTCATCCTGCTGAGTCACATTTCATGATGTCCCTTTTCTGGGGGGATGCCCAGTTGGTTACACTCAATGTCTAAACCTTTGTAACACTTTAGATGTGCTTTAAAAGTAAACAAAGAATGTTAATCCAGCTGCATGACTGAATACATCAAGTATTCAACAGTCGTTGCTAATTTTGCAAGTCTCTGAGTGATTTAAGCTCTCAAAAACTACTAACTTTTTAAAAAGCAGTTAGTGTTTCTTCTGTAAGCCTCTTTTAAATCCTTAAAAAGCCAAATTATCTAACATTATCCTGAATTATACTACACCACAAATGAGCATGATGCCTTGTGGACAAAAAACAATATAGTCCATTTTCTAATAAAATTAGAACCCAATGCCCAGATCCTGTGAAAGATATTTCTAAACTAAATTTAGTGAAATTTGGATTACATATGTGAAGTTGCTCCTGTGCTTGTGGCCGCAGTGTTAGGTTGTTCATGAAAAGCTTTGGATTTCAACCTACTCTGCACTAAATAGCGGCAGAAGGAAAACAGTGATAGTCCTTTATTGCAAAAATTGCAGTTTACTTTTGCACAAACAATTTTTGTGCATACTTCAGATTACGCAGGGTTAAAGGAAGACAGACATTTAATCTTGACCAATTTACCACTGAATTTGAAAGGGAAACCTTTGAAAAGAAATGCAATTAGCTGTAACCCTGGACCTTTTGTAAGCACTCTTGCAGTTAGAACTTGTAAAACAGAAGTGGAATGTTACAAATGATCCTTTAAGATACAAAAATGGATTGTTCCCCGCTACATTCTCTACTCTTTCTTTCCATCTTGAGTATTTTTTTCTTCTTCATCAGAGTATACAGTGGGTTCCTCGCCCTCCTTCAGCAGTTTACCAACGTGGTGATACTTAACTGAAAATTGAAAAAAAGAGAATCCCAAGTCATTATCCTCCTGTGAACACGTTACCTGTTGTACCTTCCAAATCTATTTTATGGATTAACAAAATGCTTGCATTGTAATAACACACCTCTGAGATACTTCTTACAAATGCAAGAGAAGGGAAACAAACAAGCAAACTACCTGAATTACTATTAATGTTATAACGGGTGTAAAACACATGCAAAGTACAACACATGCAATATAATTCTCAGCTTATTGCCTAAGTTGGAAGGTGAATTATTTTAAAGACACATCTAAAATGATTGACTCATCCACCTAAAGAAACTAAATAATGGATTTCATCATTTCTCGTCAATGCCAAGGCTAGTCTTTTCAATACATCCTTTTAAGAATACTTACGTTGTATTACAAATTCCGCCACGTACAACTGTGTGTGCATTCACACAATACTTTCAAGGGTTTATATTTTTCACATGTATGTTGCGAATATCCAGTGAGAAATAAATTAAAAAGATATATTCTCTCACACAGATAAAGATGGAGCTGGTATCCAATTATACAGCTAGTGAGCCTTCTGCCTTATTTAATAACATCTCTTTTTGAATATGCAAAAAAAAAAAAGTCAAGCTTATGCACACATAAGAACGGTGAGCTGAGCTAAGGTGCCCGTCTGTCAACTTTAGCAAAATAAAAACATGCATCTGTCTCCAGGGATTTCCTAACAGCACTGTTACTATATTTAGGAAGAATTTAAAGCAACTAATTGTCAAATTTGCTATAAACACAGTTAAGTGGAATGCATTCACTGTTGTGGGAGTTGCACAAAGACTGACTCCTGCAAAGGTAGATTTGAATGCCTGTTTAGATCAGACACTTGGTAGCACAGTTCTGGTCCCCAGGACATACTTGTTAGCAACATAAAACAACCATCTAATGTGGCACGATTAACAGCCTTGTTCAAGGCAGGAGGAGAGCCAAGATAGCAGGGGCACGCCAGGTCAGGACTTGAGGACTCTAATGCCATTATGTGAGGGAAAGCACCACTCCAAATGCTGATCCTTAGTCTTTAATACTCAACATTAGACTTAAATAACAGTCCCAAATTTCCACTATACGAAGCTATTTTGATACTGTTGATATTTCACCAAGATGAATAACTGATATTTTAATTTTCTGTTTCATCTGAGTAGAAATAATCCCTTTGATTGATTTAGGCCCTCAATGGCCTATAAGGCCACATGAGATACGGAGTATTTCCACAGAACGGTGGTTTAAAATACCTCTTTTTTGAGCAAAAAGTATGAAATATGTATATGCACATACATGTTGAGACCTCACAAAACAGCTAAAATTGCCTCTTTTTTTAGGCTAAGCATAGAAAAACAAGGTAACAATGAACTCAATCAAAATAAAAGTTTCCAGGCTAGGTATAGCGTCTTGCTTTCCTTGTTACACACAATGTAGCTACTTCACTGTAAAGAGGTTTAAAATCGCTTACAAGTGAACTGTGATTCCCAGTCCCTCAAGGTCTCTTGCTGTGTAGCATTGAGATCGGAGAGGTCATCGTAGTCATCCCTCAGAGCCTCCTTATCCAGGCAGAAAGTGGCAAGGCCTCGAGATGCATCTCTGCCAGCAAAAATCCCATACGGGCCCTCTTTAAAATAAAAATATGGGCATCGTTATTACAGAAGTGACAGCTGTGTATCATCTGTATATCATAAGGGTAGGTTAAGATTAAGTATGCAGATCAGGAACCACATCTGCAGGAAAGGGAACAAAAGGATTTGTAAATCTGAGGTGAAGCTGTCTGAGAGTTCCTCCTGACATACAGAACTGAGCCATTTAAGCAGCATTTAAAGCATAACTTGGTGTTGAAAATGTAGAAGAGATGAAGAGCCAGTCTGGAAGCAGCAGCTACTCAAACTTTGAAAATGCAAGATGAACTCGGATGACCAATTCATAATAGATCAAAGATAACTTATCAAGGCAGACTCTTGCTAAACTTCATTAATCAGTAACTTGCTTGCATGACAAGCTGAAAATGGAGACATCATAGGTTGCAAATGGACATTAGAAGTTCCTCTTAGAGGATCTGTCAAGAGCAGGGCACCTTCCACGCTTCCCAGGCTAAGCTGTTCCATAAAACACCAGGAAGATCTTACTTCTCCATTAAGGAGAAGCATTCAGCATTTATCTAGTTAGGTACAACACCACACAGCTTTTAATGTTACAGAAGGCAACACCTGAAAGCACGTCGGCATTTTAAAAACCAAGGGGATTTTCAGCTGCCAGGGATGCAAAAGCATGCACGCACGTATCGCCATGCCCACGGCAGCGCTCAGCACCACGATCCAGCGCTATCCTGCACCTCCATTCCCCTCCAGGCCCAAGCCGCGCTCTCCTCGTGTCCCAAGCATGCCGTGCCACGCTGCCCGTGCCCAGCGCAGCAGCTAAATGCAGCAAGGACAGCCTGGAGGCCACCATGCCGCTCCCGGGGCCATGTAGGAAACCTCATGAAGCGCTGCGAGCAACACGAAGCTCTTGCGAGCGCCGCATGGGCTGGCACAGCCCACGACTCCACCACAGAGCGCGCGGGCCTGGGTGGACATTACACACCGTGTAGTGGGGATGAGGGCCTAGGCCCCTGGCACGGGTCACTCCCGACCCGCTGGCCACACGGTCGCCACACATAGCAGCATGCCACACTATGTCCAGTACACCTGATAGTACATAGCATTACACATGGAAGCATACGTAAAGACACACGGATATAGGGCACCACCCGCTAAGGCCGCGCGGAGCAACCCCCCGTGCCCGGCGCCGCCGCCCTCACCGGGCCCGTAGAACTTCCGCGCGCGGGTGACGTCGAAGACCTTCCCGTTAACGGCCATGAGGATGCGCGGCTCGCGCACGCCGTCGTAGGGCCGCAGCTCCGCCAGCGTGAAGTCCCGGCGCCGCATCTTGGGCGGCGGCGGCGGCTCCTCATCGCCCGCGGGCGCCGCGGGCCGCTCGCCGCGCACGATCTGGTAGAGCAGGAAGAGGCAGAGCCCCAGCAGGCTCAGGTTGAGCGGCGAGCCCACGATCTCCAGCAGCAGCCCGCCGCCACCGCCGCCCTCCGCCGCCACCACCTCCTCGCCACCCGCCGCCTCCTCGTGCGCCATGGGCTCGGCTGCGGAGCGGAGCGCAGCGGCGGCGCCGGCTCTGCGCTGCGGCGGAGGCCGCGGGGCGGAGCGGGGCGGGACGGCGGCTCCCCACGCCCGCGCCCTCGGGGGCCCCGCGGCTGCGCGCTGCCTCCCCGCGCTCGCTGAGGGGATGGCGCCGCCATGAGGAGCGGAGCGGGGAGGCGGCCTGAGGTGAGCGGGGCTTGCGGGAGCGGTGGGGCCGCCAGGCCGCTCTCGGCGCCGTCTCCCGCTGCCGCCGTGTCCCGCGGGCAGCGCTCGGGCTCCCGGGCCCCGCGGGCTCCGCCCGCCCTGAGGTAACGGCCGCGGCGGCCCTGGGCCCTGCCTCGGTACCGGGTACACCCCCCAGGCTTTACCGTTACCAAACCAGGAGCTGGCCGTACATATATTTGTGTATGAATAACATGCATCTTATTCAGATATCACCTAGTTCTGGTCAGTGCTTGCCCTGTTGTGCTTCATCGTGTTGGGACTTGGCAGCAGGGATGGATACGGTACAGAGAGAAATTCAGCAGGGGATTTTTTTTCTCCCCTGTACAATATATGCTGTTACAGAGAGAGGAAGAAGCTAAAATCCAGAACAACAAACCCCAACCCTGAATTTGACTGTGAACCAGGCGCTGAAGGGAGGGAAAGGAAGCTCTGTTTATGCCTAGTATCCATGGACAAGCTGTGCAAGAACAGTTCATTCTCAGATAAAAAAGGGCCAGGAAATACTGCCAGGATTGATAGTATTTTATCTGCAACACAAACACCAGTGCTACAACTCGTGGTTGCTCAACTTCAAACATTTTACTGCGTCTTATTTAATAATATATAAATATTCTTTAACAGAACTTAAAATTATGATACCTCAGTCAGATTTTTTACAGTTGTGGATCCCTTGTTAGACAGTTCTTGCTTGCAGGAATATCTGGCAGTTCCTTAAACTGGAAGAGAGGTTCTAGCCAGAACTGAATCCATTAATTTTGCTCTCGTGAGTTTTTCTCGACGTCCTACACGCAACAGTTTCCTCTGTGGATCCATTCTATTAACCACATTCATGAGATGACCCCATCAAGCAGAACTAATATAGAGTCCTCTTCATACCAAATGAAGAAACTAGCACTGGAACTTAAATATCTTTGTCTTACTCATAACTTCCTCCCATCCAAACGTGAGAAAGTTCAGTGAAATAGCACAGACGTGCCGTAGACACAGCTTGTAGCACCACGTAGCAGCCATGAAGAGGGGTTATTGCGCTGTGGTCCAGTGGCCTCTTGGAGTCTGTAGAGTCCTCTGGAGACTGAGGAAAGGCACTAAGAAAAGCAAGGCTAAATATGCCTTACAAGGACATAAGCAGTTGAAGCCTTCCAGGGAGAGATGCCACGTTTCATTAGACTGTGTAATACATTCAGATGGGCCAGCTCCATCATGTCCACCTTTTTCTCATAGCTGGTCTAGTATAGGTATTATACATCTCTACAAGTTTTGCAGCTCTCCTTAGATCTTCATCTCTTCTGCATTGGACAGGCTTGGGAGAATCCTCTTCCTTTGCCTGTTAATAATTTAATTTACTAAGAAGGAAAAGCACGGAATGATGCGGAGCTGTAATCTCACTCTCCCTTTGGGCACTAGTGCCTGCCTACACCAAGGAAACAGTCCTGTCCCTAATCTGCAGAGGTCAAATGCACTCCTAAAGCTGGCAGCAGAAATTATATTAAGTTGTTGATAGCAGGGTCTGTTCCAGGCGCACAGAGCTGGCACCTGGCCTAGGAATGCTCTAAATTACATCTGGTCCTCACATCAAAAGGAGAGACTGTGTTGGAATTTTATGTTATGCTTGTTAAATTTAATTTTTATTTTATTCCATGTCCATGTCATAAAACAACTCCAGATGGGATTTTTTAACCAAGCTTTAGAAAGCCCCAAGAAGAGGGATGTGAAGACAGAACCATCAACTGCAGAAGCATCCTGGAGAATTTCTTGCCTGCTCTGAGCTCTCAACTCAAATCTTCCCCTCCCCAACCTCACCTGCAATGAATTTCTTAATGACTTATCCACGCCATGGCTTTTGGTTCAATCACACCATGAGGGCTGACAGTCTCTGCAGCCAGAAAACTCCTGTGGTCAGTATGTGCACAACCACACTAGGAAGCTTTGGAGACATCTCACTGTCTTTTAACTACAGGTGGAGGTCCTGGTATGAATTTTCAACATGGACTCTTTTTTTGAAAGGTGGCAGATGTCAGAAACAATCTGAAGATATGAGTATTTCTGGAAGGGTTGAGGAAAAAAACCCCAAACAATCAGTTTTGCTTCTTGCAATGTAATGGTGTCTATATCCTCAGAAAGCACACTGGCTGACAGTGAAGAGTCAATAAAATCCCTGCGCTTCCTGAAAATAATTTACTGGTTTTGCTTAGAGGTCAAATGAACTGGGAAGGTTTTATATATGGAAAAAGGAAAAAAGGACATCTGGAAAGAAATGGAGCTCATCCACACATCAAGTCAAGTCAGTAGCACTATTAAGGAGAGCAGAAAATATTGACAGTTCCTCATTAGTGATAGGTGAGGAAACTACATCCAGTGCTCGTAAGGGTGCCCTTCACAAGGACCGATTTTTGCTCACACTGGAGCTATGCAGCATTTCTGAACGCATGAAGCATCTGCCCCTGTGCCACAGCTTCCTTGAGGCAGGGCGAGTTACTCCTCCGCCACCGCAAGGGAGTGCCAGTTGTGCTTCGGAACGGATCCGTCGGCTTCAATGTGAATCGACCAACCAGGCTCAGTAGTCATGGCTTTAAAGCTCAGAAGAAGGGAAGTATCAATCACCTAAGCAGTTTTCCCTGGGCTAACTTGCACCATGTCACTTGCAGACATGCAACAGGACAGGCATGGATTCTCATCACAGGGTATTTTTGACACATTTAGCTGAGAGCTGCTTCTGATCCCTCACTGGTTATGAAGAAGGCCCTGGCTGCCCTGGGTCTGCTTTGAGTGGCCAAGTCCAAAGTGGCATAGACAAGGTAAGGGACTGAGTAAAGAGAGAAAAACAGCAGTGGAAAGACACGCATGTGGAAGAAATATCCTTTTTTTTTTTTTTTTTTTTTCCCTACATCATCTTAGATGTCTAGTTTGATTAGATAGACTTCCAGGTGCAAGCCAGATTTCTGTCTCCCACAAACGTTTCCTTTTATCTTTTGTGTGTGTGTATATGTGTGTTTTTTGAACACTTGATGACAGATCTGTCGTGCTTGGTTTTGACACAAATTTATAGACATAAGTAGTGAATCTAGAGAAATCCCATTTTCAACACACATGCTAGGGAAGCACTCCATTAATTTTCCAGCCTGACTCTTTTCCAGCTGTTGCAGTTATGCAACACCCTCAGCAGGAAAATCTTTCAGACCCTCAGGGTCATCACACAGCTGTCTCTGATAAAGGGCCAGAGAGGTGTTATGGGAATCACTCCTGTTGAGAAGAGCCTTGGGGCACGTCCCAGATCCTCCTGGATCCTGGTGCCTGCTGCGCAGTACCGAGCGCGTGGAGCCTTGTCCACACTGTGCAGGTGCCAGTGCCGGGTGCACGCCAGCCTGGCAGTCGGTCAGTGATATGTGGGTCTCAACATGGGGTAGGCATCCCTGGTCCGTCGTGCCCCATGCTGAGTCCATAGAGCCTTCGTACACAGTGCACGGGGTGTGCTGCCTGGCACCTGGTGCATGACGTGGAGTGCACAGGGCCCAACGCGTCGTGCACGGTGCCTGTTTCACCATGCACACTCCACAGAGTTCAGCGGGGCCTGATACTGAATGCACAGGGCCCTAGCAGAGGCCCCCAGTGCGTGGTGCCCAGTGCCTAACACCCGCTGCAGGACAAACCAGTGCACACGGCTTGCTGTGTGGTACCCACTGCACCATGCCCAGTGCACAGTGCTTGGTGCCTCAGTCCATACCCAGTGCATGGGGGCTAATGTGTAACGTAGAGTGCATGGGGCTCTAGTGTGCGGCGCCCAGTCGCTGCTGCACGATGCCCGCTGCACGTGGCTTGGTGCAGTGAACGTGCCCATCACGCCCGGTGCCTGGTGTCCATGTACGTGGTGCCTGTTGCACCGTGTCCAGCGCACGCTGCTTCCTGCCCAGGCACGCAGGTCCTGGTGCGGACCTGGTGCCCGTTGCATGGTCCCAGCGGGTGCAGTTCAGCACACACCTGGTGCCCGTTGCGCGGTCCCCGTGCACGCAGCCCAGCACGCACCTGGTGCTCACCACGCGGTCCCGGCGCGCACCTGGTGCTGGTTGCGCGGTCCCGGCACGCGGATCCCGGCGGGCGGCGCGGTTGCCGCGCGCCCCTCCCCGGGTCCCCCCTCCCCGGGTCCCCCCTCCCCGTGCGGCCGCGGCGGGCGGGGCGCGCGCGGCGGAACCGTCCCGGGCGGCGGGCGCGGAGCGGAGCGGAGGCCGGTGAGAGGCGGGAGTGGGGTTGCTGCCCTGGAGGGTCGGGGTCGGTACCGGGGCGGTACCGGGCGCGGCGGTGCTGGCGCGGCCGGGACGCGGGACCGGTTCCGCGCGGCTCAATCCCTTCCCGGCGCGGTCCGCGGAGCGCGGGCGGTGCACACGTGAGCGAGCAAGCGGCCGGGCAAAGAATCCCGTGGGAAACGAGCGCGGCCGCTCCGCGGGCACGGAAACACCTTCTGCCTCGTTCCTTGGCTCTGGAATTCTGGCCATGCAACGCACGCACAGGTACGTTGCCCTATAACGTGTGCACCGATATGTTACTTGTGTTTGGGCCAATTCCCAAGCGTTGCTGCACCTGGAAAGTCTTCCAAATGTGCTGAAATTGCTCACGTTTCTTAAGAGTGCCTGTTAGGGACTTGGTGGGAGCTCAGGTCTGTGGCGTTTCTCTGTGTGGAGCACCCACGTGCTGATGGAGAAGCACAGACCCATGGCAGCCGTGGGGTGCGTGACACACGGCCATTCCATCCCAGTGTGGAATTGGGTCCAAATCGGCAACGCTCATGGTGGACTTGCAGCCTATTCACCCTCTTATGAGAAGGTACAAAGCACTTCTTCTTACCCAGGGCTTTAGAAGTGGCTCAAATTTAGTGACTACAGATTCTTGTGGTTAAAACTACGCGTTCAACACACTTCTTCCACTGTGCAAAACTGGGTACTTGGAGGGAGCTTAAACTCAGATACAAAAACTTGGTTGTACTTAAGTACAACAACTTGGTTGTGCTTAAATTTAGATTTTATAAGTAGAAAGTAGCTGTCAGTTGAAGGACTTTTTCCTCTTGTTTGCTTGTGTTTTCATAAAAAGAAATGGAAGTTTGCTTAAAGTGAAATGTCTCAATTTCAGTGACCAAAGAGATGGAGATATGCCCAGTGCTGATTTGCTGACTCAAAACTATTTGTCCTTTGGAATCCATAGCAGGATTTTGTCCATCTTCGGATATTTGGGAAATAGTTGTCCATTCCTTTTAGCCTTTTGGGAGCCAGTAAGCACATTACCAGCCTAAGTTAAGTTTTACAGCATAAGAAGTTTTAGTATCATTGGTTTCTATTTCTTTTTTTTTTTTTTTGTCTCCAATGGAAATATGTCTTAGTTTACCAGTCAGAGAATTTGCTGCAGACAAAAGCATGTTTTCCCTTACCAGCAAAGATGTGTGGCAGTGAATGAAGAAATGAGCTTGGTCCAAAGGTCTGTTTAACACAGGTCCATTTATTTCTCATTTATTTGTTATAATTCCTTTATTTAGAATCCATTTATTTAGAACGTCTCACGAGACAGCACAAGCTGCAAATGCAAATATTGAGACCGTGTGGGAACAGCTAAGATGTTTAGTTTTGAACAGCTGTGAAAATGAGCATGCAGTGCACAATATTGTATGGTCATTCCATGTGTATGTGGGAGGAAGTTTAGTATATTTAATACAAACACTCGTTAATCACAGCTGCCTAATCTCTGCTTTAAAGCCACTAAAACTTTGATCAGAATGCTCACTGTATCTGATACTGCTGAGTTTTGATAAAGCTGCACATTTATATATGGAATCGGTAAGATAAAAGAAAGCACAGAGTGGCCTAGCAATCTAGAGAGGTTGATTTATTTTATTATTCCTGAGGATTTTCATTAATCCTGTGTTTGTTACAGACAGTGTATGTGACATGGTTGGTCTCCAATATCTGTAGTTATATAACATAAGCATCAAGCTGTGTAATGAGTCAGACAGGGGACGCAAAGCAGTGTGAGTGCAACCTCTGCTGTACATCAGACCATGAAGCTCAGTGATGATGGGAAGAGCTGGACTCAGCTCCCATTGATTTTAGTGAGCTTTGGATACGGCCCAGGCTTAAGGATCAGTGGCTTGACTTTATTGGAATGCCACCAGCATCATGTTGAGTCATGTGTATGCAGATATGTCTACTTTTAAAATTTAAAATAGCTCTCAAAATCAACGCCAATGCCACAAGCATAGATGCCATTTGAATTTCATCAGAGTGCTTGTTACTTGCCATTAGTTTTAGTGAAAATGCACTCCTGTCCCCCCCATCATTTCCTCAGATAGGTTTCTTGAAAAATGTCACTCCTTGTTTAAGGTCAGTCTATTGTGCAGGTTAAGTACAGATATATATATATATTTTTTTTTTTTTTTTTTCTCGATCTGGAGATGTTTATCTCTGTGGTTGACAATTCTATGTGCAATGGAGGGAGAGCTGCAGGTTAGGGCTTGAAACCAGCTCTTTGGCGAGCAGCAGATGCTGATATTTACAGCTGACAGTTGTAACAAGGATCATTTTGACTAATGTTTCTCCTTCACTCTTGCTAACTCATGCAGGTCCCCCCATAAATCTCACAGAGCCAACCAGCCGTGCAAGACTGAACACTCCTCCAACAAACCAACCAACAAAAACCGGGCAAAACTGCCAAAAAAAGTGCCTTCAACCACAAAGCTTGGAGTAAGAATCTTTAAGCATTCGCCAAAAGCTGAAGGGAACCCCAGATATTAATATTTCCAGTATACCCATCTGTTTAAGCCATCTCATAGCTTAACTGACTCATGATTGTTGAGTTTAGGGTGGTTGCACTACTCTAAGCTATTAAAACTGGAGGAAGGAAGAAGGATATTATTTCACAGCTTCTTCTTAAATTGCTCCTTAGAAGCCTGTGGGGGGAAAATGGGGGTTGGTGCACATACTTGAATTTTGCTTGCAATTTTGCCAGCGTCCCCAGGGCTAACGTCAGCGAGATGGTAGGTCAAGGAGCTTCTCCTGCTTTCCCAACTATTCTTTGAAAATACCAAATCTCCGACTGCTGTTTAGTCCTTTCTTCTTTCTGCCAAACATGCATCTCTGATTGATATTTGCAAAGAAAAGGAGGCTGCCATTATTTGTAAGAAGTCTGTTGAATATTACTGAAAAAAAAATGCCAGAGAAAGGAACAGTGTTTTATAGCAGTGTGTGAACTTTCATTTCCCCCAGGTTACACTTTACAAGAACATTTTTTTGTGTTTTCAGTGTATAAGTTTCAGGGATATGGGTCAGCACACAGGGGTTAATGCTGCTGTAATTTGTCTGATACTTTGCTGATTTCTGCTTTTTTGAATGCTTCCTTTCTAGCTTAGGAGAGCTGCGGTTGCAACCCATACCCTGCAATCCCAAATTTATCCTATATTTTTTTTGAATGGATAATTTCTCTGTGTTATTGGGGGGAAGTGAAAGGGTGAGGGAAAGCAGGGGGATATCAGTGGGGTGCTTTACATAACATCTGAGAGGTGATCCAGCAGTTGTCTCTAAGTTTTAACCATACTCCCCCAGTATAATTATTCAGGGACTTGCTACCATGCAGGAGTGTGTGTGAAAGGTTCTTCCTTGGTTTTGTTGCCTTTTTTTAAGCTGTATATTATGTTTGAATCTGCTAGGAGATGATTTAACACCTCCTAGGGAACTCGTAGGTTTACAAAAATGTCTCTCTAAATCTCGTTAAAAAAGGGAGATGGGAGTATGATGTTATAGAGAATGGAGCACAAAAACCTCCAAGCATTTAGAAAAGTCAGCTGGAGATCCCATTTCAGCAATGCCTTTTGTGTGATACTAGTGGAAATTCTTTCCAAAATCTTTTGGTCTTTCTTTATAGATGTATTAAGACCTTACCTCTACTTAAAAGCATGAAACTGTTAAAGAGAGAGTGAATTTCAAAACCACAGTGCAATGTATTTGCTTACTCATAGGACTCTAGGAGTAAAAATGATACCATGAGCCGAGGAACATTAGGCTATTTATACACGCATTGTTCACTGTCAGCATGTGCTTCTTTAATCATTTATTTATTAATGCACATTTTATTTTTGGATATCTATATTTTATGGATTATTACCTTTTTGTAACTGTGATGACAGAGGAGTGGATTTAATGAATGTTAAACTCCTAAAGCTGTGGATTCTGCTGTAATTAAATGATGTCTACTACATAAGAAATATACATTCAAATGTTAAAATTCTTAAATCAGCTTGAAGAAATCTGAATCAAGGAAAATGTATAGTTTATTTCAGAAGTTCTTGCTTCGGTTGATTTGTCAAGCTCCTAAATCGTGTAAATGGTTTTATGTTATCTTTTTAATTAGAACTAGTGTAAAACCATGTTGGAGGGAAAGAAAGAGAGAAAAATAATTTCTTATTGTGATGAGTCTGAAGAAACTGTGTGATAACATATACTGCGACAATTTCTGTAGATGCGAATGGGTGGAAAAAAGGAAGAGAGGATAATTATATGCTTTTATTCTGATGATTATGTTTTTTCATTCTCTACCCCAAACAAGGGCGATTGTCACTGCTGTTCATTCTGCAGGAGGCAGAAACACGGCCATCGAGGGTGCTCAGATGGATGGTTCCACTCCACACTATGCAGCATCAGTGCAGTCCCTGTGTACTTCTTCAAAGGGAAAACCGTTTGGATTTGGAAGGGCTTTTGGTGGGAGGGCTACCTATGTACATCTCTCTTCAGAGACTCGATAGACCTGAATTTGCCAGTGACTGTGCATCTTTTACAGATCTGTGTGGCTCGGGGATGATAGGCAGAGCTGTCAGCTCAGCACACAGGTTAAGTACATGCCCAGATCCGGGCTTAAGCCCTTTGGAGTGGGAAGGACCAAACAGAAATCCACTTTAGGCATATGATTAAGTGACTTGGTGACTCAGAACTGTAGTTTTAGGTAAAATTCTTCTGCAATTAGCATATTTCCTGCCTCTGGATATTTATTAGATATTTTCCTTTCCCATTATAATGGGAAGAATGCCAGCATATGTAAGAGACAATTGGGAACAAACTGCGGATATTTAAAGATTCCCAGAACTTGCATCTGAGTAACGCATTGGGCTGCCGGGCAGGGAGCTCCGCTGTGGTGTGGGGCTGTTCTGGGGAAATTGGCCCAGAACAAGGTATATTTATCATGTGATGATTTTAAAACTGTGGACAGAAGGGGCTAAATTGTGAGCTAGAGTCATTGATTTCTTACTTAATGTTTTGGTGCCAGTGGTTTTGTAAAAGTTCCCACAGCTGAAAGCTGGTTAGTAAACTTAAAGTTATCTTAGATATTTATAGAAAGCCTATTCTTATAGTTTCTTTCTGGCTGCCCTTACTGAGCGAGGGAGGATGGGGAAAGATGGGATTTAAATGCAGTTCCAGGCACCAGCGACTCTGCCTGCAGTTTTAGTTTATGTTTTCTGGAATAGTTGCTGAATTTCTTTGCCTCAGTTCTCCCCAGCTGTATCTGCAGAATGAAGTAATACTATATTCTGTGCAGGGTCTGATGCTCATAATTAATCTTGTAGATATTGAGTACTAGTGGATAATTTATTACTACTCCAAAGGTACTAGTCTTGCTACTTATGAAAGGAACCAGGTTTGATGCTTTTGCATCTTTGTATGGAGGAAAGATACAAAGAAAGCAAGATATTGGCCTTGCCTACAAATTGGAGCTCAGTGTCAAGGATAGGCAGGCTCCACGTTTGTTTTTCCGCTCGTTTCCCATCGGAGCAGTAAAGCCTGCAGGCAGGACATCCTGGGGCCTCGTTGCCCTTCTCTGGAGGTTTACGGTCACTTTAGCCCTGAGTTTGCAAGTGCTGGAGTCAGAGAGCTGTTTCCCCAGAACTGCGCTTTCGGGAGTTCCCTATTTTTGTTACTTCAGGCAGTGGGATAGTATCTGAGATGGCCTTTGCTTTCGAATTCTTATTTTGATGGCAGTTGAGATTCAGGGTGTTGATGATTTTAGAAGTATTATTCCAGATGTGTGAGTCCCTGATTCTCCTCTTGTACCTGTATAAATAAACCAGGAGTAATTTTGTCAGAGGTGGGTCTACATCAGTGGAAAACTAATACACATGGGAAGTCATTAAACTTGATTGCTGTTCACAGCACAGGCATTAGTGGTGATGCAGGTCTGATCTATCTCCAAGGGAACTTGGCGCGAGTGTTGCAAGGAGATGGACTGAACCTGTCCCTAGGGGTGGATTTGGGAAGAATGAGCTGTAGGAACGTGATTCGTTATTCAAGTCGTCTCAGGATATTTGTTTAGACTCAGTAACTGTTACCTCTGATGTTCTACATCTAGCCCAGGCAGTGATCCATGTGTCTGTAGCTACATACTGGGTTCTCACATTTCTTTCCAGATGGTCTTGCATATTGGTGTCTGCCTGGACACCGAGAAGGAAAAAGTTGTGTTGTTGGAACTTAATATTTTTAAGCATAGTGTTTTCTTAAGTCAGAATGTGAAGAAATAGAGCTCCTTTGTTCAGCTTCTGTGCTCTCTCCACCCTAAGACAAAAGAACCATGGTTTCCCAGTATATAAAATATTGACCATGCTAGTATTTTTACAGGAAATACCGCACTCTTCCACTCCATCAAAAACTTTTCATTCAGATTCATTAAAAATTCAGATTTTTAGATTTATGATCTTGTGTGGAAAAGCAGATGCATGGGAGGGAGGACATCCTGCCTATATTGTCTGCATATATAGAAATGCTGGTGTTTCCTCTGTAAATAAATTACATATCTGTATGCACATCGATCCTTGGCAGTTTGTAAGTGGTAGAACAAGCACTTCTTTCTCCCTATTAGTATTTGGCAATTTATATTTTCTGACTCTGGGCCTGAGGTTACATCTGTGATCCTGTTGCAAATCCAGGGGAAATTACCTTTTGAATGCCACATGGCCTGACCTTCATCTCTGCATAATCCAGGAAGAGTTTGTGCTTGGCTGTGAGGACAGAGGGGAGGCGCAGACCGGAGAGGACGGATTTAGAATAACAGTATTTTTTCTCTTGTGTTTTAGAACTCAGTAATGCCCTGGATCCAGCAAGCTGGGGTTTATCTTCACTCCTTTCTCAGATATGGGATAGTGTATTTGTGGTAAATTGCAAGAAGTGATTCATACTCGGAATTACCACGGGGATCAAAAAGATTGTATTTATTGCTGACTTCTTTAAAATAGTATTTTTATTGAAGGAGCTTGCAGAAGCTCCTCTAGCAGTGAATAACAAAGCAAAAAAAAATCCTGACTCTAAACCCCAGATATTGCACACAAAGTGTAAAACCAGACATAATTAGATTAACATGGAGCAATTAGACCCCTAGAACAAGTGTCACAGCAAATTCCTTGGGCTTGTATACATGAATAAAGAACTGTTGCAGTACAAGAGGGGCCCCTGGCTATGCTCTCTACTTCCAGAGATAGGATTTGACCCTCATTTTCCTCCTAATATTAATCACAGATGGATGTATAAACTCTGAAACGCAGAAATCCTCTTATCTCAACTTCTTTGTTTCTCGCAGAGCATTGTGCTTGATTCCAGCCCTGTCTGCTGAAAGCTCCGATACGGCAGCTTTGAACAGTGTTGTATGTTTAATTGATTCTTTACTAATGAAGGCTTTCCTCTAAAAATTCCCAAGCCAGGCCCACTCACCAGCCAGAGAATGTCACTTCAGCAAAGCTGAATCTGTTTCTTCTTCAGGAACGTGTTTCCTTATAGTCGCGTTTATGTTAGCACACAGTTAAGCAGTCTGCACTCTGAGTGCAGAGAGAACCACGTATGACTTATGGAGAGAGAGAGATTCGCAGGGTTGGATTTTTGTGCAGGATTTATTACACGTTGTAATGGAAGGAGTGCTCTACATGCAAATCAGCTGGAATGTCACATTTTTAGAAATACTTAGACAAGATCAAGTGCAGCATAAAATCAGGTCTGAAAGTTCTCAATTAACATTGACTTGTTTGCCTGCTGGCAAAGGCACAGGGACTGGAAGCTAGACTTGGATTCAGCTGCTGGATTTACCGCAGATACCGCAGTTGATCCTCAGACAGTGAGTGACAGGGTTCCTTTTTCAGACATACGCGAACAGAACTCGTCGGTTGTGCAGGGCAGGGCAGCCCTGCTCTGAAGGGACCCGTGGGTCTGTGCAGCATCCTCTGTACTGAGGGGTGCAGGGGGACGTGTGGTGCCCAGGCAGCCACAGCAGGGAGAGGAGGAGAGTTAGTTACTTCAGTCTGTTCATCCCCATCCCCTGCTCTGTGACCTGGTGCTTTCCTGCGAGCCCAGAGGAGAAACTTCAGCAGCCCGTCCCATCGGGAGCAGAGCTCTGGGTGCAGTGCACACGGGGGGCTCCTCCGCTCCCGGGTCGGGGTGATGTGGGCTGGTGGGTGCTCTGATGCCACAAATGTTTTCTAGGAGACCCAAGGGGTCCTTGTGCAGTGGAGGCAAGGTTGAAGTGTTACTAGGGGTCCAAATGCACAATCTTCTCACTGCATGAAGTCCACGTTCCTGCAGGTAGGTGTATGTGAGAACTCGCCCTGTGGCTGTGGTGACAGTGAGGGGCTGCATCCTTGGGGGAGTTCACTCCGGTTAAATACTGTGTTTCTCGCAACAGCAGAACTGCGTAGATGAATGCCATCAAATTTGGACTTTGTTAGCGTTTAGGGGAGAGAATTAACCTGGATTTTTACAGAGGTTAATGGCTAAAATTGAGAGACTAATGTTTTCCCTTTGAATAGGAAGTCAGTTCAGAGATGGCAGAATACACCAGAAATCAAAATGCGTGCGTCTAGAAGCTTGCTGTAGGTTTCCCTCTCTTACCTGCATATTTGCTTAGTAAAAAAATTCATGTGATGCTTTTGTCCCTTTTTGAAAACAAATAGAGAACTAATCAAACAGCCACATGGGATTTCCCAGTGACGTGACATCTTCTGCTCCTTCCCGCTGCTTTGCGCAGTGCCTGTGCCCTGCAATTCTTCTCCCTCAACCAGCTCCAAACGGACCTTTCAAGAGGTCTGAAGGGTTTCCAAGCAAAGAGTGAAGGAGGTGAAGATTTGGTTAGTGCTTAAAGATCTAGTTGCTAGAGGCAACTGAAAAAAACCCCAAACAAACAGTAGATCTGTTGGACACAAAACATATTTTGAAGTGCTGGTGATGTGTGTAACTCCTAACACCTCTGCTGCCAGGCTGCTGGCATGCGCCCTGTGTCCATGTGCATGTGTGGGAAGTGACTGTGGAAACATGCCAGGGTTTCTAGCTCGTTTTGAGTTTCTACCATTGGATTACTGTTGGTTACTTTGAAAAGTGTTTTTTTTTTTTTTTTTTTTTTTTTTTCAATGATGCAAGCAAAAGAGTAAAGCAAATGAATTTTTTTTTTCCTCAGAGTTTAGGATGTATATTTTAATGCTAACATTTCTCAAAGACTAGGTTGCTGAGCCTTGCTCAGACTTGCCTCCCTCATTCCCTTTGGAGGAATTAAGAAACTCGTTGGGGAGTTTAACAGTGCTGGAGGCTCTGCTGCCCTCTGTGAGAGCTGCTTCCCTGAGGAAGGGCTGCTGTGGAAGGATCCCCAGAGGGCTGGTGTGGGGCTGGGCTGCCCAGCGAGAGCAACCCAAGGGGAAATCCATAATTTGCAGTGAGAAATGGGCCTAAACTGGGCTGTTTCAATCAAGCCAGGCTACAGGCTTTAGAGGAAGTCCAGATCTGATTCAGCATCCTGATGTTTCAACTTGCCCACTTCCATATCTGTAAGGAACCATCTCTGCTTTGCCCGAGTCTTGTGTTCTGTGGTTATTTGGTGAAAGCAGCTTTAATTAATGAACTGGCAGCAGAGCAGCCCACTTGTTTCAGCACCTGACAAGCAGAAGAGCTAATGGCAGCTCTGCCACTCGCTTCACATAACCATTTTCCTGCCCTGAATACCTGGGGCTTAGAGCTTGATGTTCACCAGAACACGAGGTCTCGGACCTGTACTCCAAAGCTCTGTGTGGAGCCATGTGGAGTTGTGCTAGTGATGGAGAATCGGAGTATTAAATAATAAATGCTACCTTGAAATGGCTTCGAGACTGATAACAAAGATAGAGAATCAGAAAGGATTAAATCCTGAGGTGAGGTAATTATTTTTAATGACTGTTTACTAGTCTGTGCTCCTTGGAAAGTAAGGGTTTTTCTACATGGTGCAACCTGGGTTGCTAAATTGCCTGCTTCTGGGAACAGGACTTTGTTTGGTCTAAATGAAATCTAAGAGGAAGATTTAGGTGTTCAAGTAAGTAATTTCGAGACCAAAAAAAAAAATACAAAAAAGAAAATTAACAAAAGGAAACATTCAAAAGATGAAGCTCACATCTTCAGTGGATAGAGAGGGAGAACGTGTTTCATATTTAGCAAAAAGTCCTATCTTTTGAAGCTTCTGGGGTGTTCTCCACCAGTTAAAATGCTGAAATTTCTCCAAAGCGTGGGTGTTACACCCTGCCACAGGATTTAGGGTTTGCGCCTTCCCACTGGATTTTGCACCATGTGATCTCTCTTGCTTTTAAATCCACATATGAAGTTTCCTTTATTTTTCACTCTAACTGTTTCTGTTGGCAGTATCTTCTGTACTACATGCCAGTCAGATTTCCAATGCAGCTACGTCCAAGGTCTTGTACCTCTAGCCAGTCAGAACATTTCCCTAGTAATCTCTGGGAATTCCTTCCTACTACTTGTTACCCTGTAACCATAGTCTTGATTTTGACCTTTCTCTTTTGTGAGTTTTCTGTTTTGGGCAAAGGCTGAAGCCCTCGAGCTCTTTTTTGCCTATTTGTGTTGGGAGTTGAGCACAGTGTCATCTGGAAGGCCAGTCATTCAAGGCAACAGTGAAACGCATTTGAGTGAAACAGTAACTACTGTCATTGCACTTTGCTTTGTCTGTTCCAGAGGTGGGAGAAACTGTCTTCTTGTGGTCAGGTTTGATTTGCGGTTCTTCTATGGAGAACATTGAAGCTGTGTGGAAACTGTCTTTTCTGCTAAGTGGGAAACAAGATTCAAATACGATTTTGCTCCAAATATGATTTTGTTTGTGAGGGCCATGCATTGGTATTTGTGTGCTCTTGTCTTTTGTGTAGGTCGCTTCACAGAGAATAATTAAATTGATTTGTCCTTTCATAGATTTCTAATCTCTTCATCATTATGAAACTGCTTTAACACAGGGGCTATGGGACTTGTAGGCCAGGCCGCAGGAGATCTCCTCCAGAGGTGCATTTCTCAAACATCATGTTTCTCTAAGGAAAAAGCTGTTAAAATATTTTCCCTCATATTCCAGAAGAACTAATCCACCTTGGATCTAGTCTTGCTAGTCAGCACTTTCAAGAGGAACTCATTATATACTCTTATAATACTCCTCCTTGATGTATTGCCAGGTCCAAGTATTCACATAGCACGTACTAACCGAGAAACATGAATAAGTGTGGTTTTCCTCAGATCTTTTCAGAATCAGTGTCTTTCCTTTGCAAGGTTACCATATTAAAATATGCATCCTTTTTTTTTAGTCCAAGCCCAGGCTCTTCCCAAGGCACGCGGCAGGAACAGGCTCACCCCTCGCTGCCGGTGGCGGATGCTCCGCAGCGCGTGCTGGCAGCGCTTGCAGTGCCTCATCTCCCTGCTCTACCTCAGCAGGGACCGTCAGATCCACTTCCAAAGAGCAGAAATGCAAATTCATTTGTTTGTGAGTTTAATGCGATGTAACACCAGAAACGTGTGCAGTTACATTGTCCCCAAGGCTTGCAACCAGCATTAAATAGTTGACGTTTTTCTCCCTCCACAGCCAGTGAGGGCCCCCTTAGATGTTTCTCCAAGGACCACAGGATCAGTGCTGCTATGAGCATCGTCAGAGGGCATCACCAGGCAGTATTTTTATAAAACAGATGTGCTGGCTACTGTAAGGAGCAAAGCTTCTTCTCTTACAGTAGTGCAGGGATGTGGTGTTTTGTTAATGGGCAGAGTGGCTTTTTTGGAGAGATTGAGATTTACAGTGAGATGGGGTAATGGCTGTTCTGGAAGGTCCTGTGCACCCCTTGCATGCTGGAGAATGGCTGCAGTTTCTAATGACCCTCTCAGAGATGTTTTAAGTATTCTCTGTAACATTTCCTTTTTAAAAATAACAGTATACTCCTCAGGGCTTCTTCCCATCCTAATTACAACCAAGCCTCTCATTAGTCCCACAGGGAGACAGAATCAAATGCCATATGGTATTTTACACTTAGGATGCTGTGCTTACCAAGAGCTGGAAGGAGGCAGGAAAAGGGGGGGTTAACAATTCATAACCATTTATGGAACAAGCACAGCCCTCCTTGGACCTGGTTCAGCAGAGTCTGAGGGCCTCAGATCAGGAACTTTATCTGGCTGGCGATTGCCTCGGCGTGCTGCCCTTCTGGAGCGCGTGTGTGGGCATTTGGTGAGCGGGACACGGAGCTGCAGGAGCCTTGGGCTGGCATCTGCGCGCGAGGATGAACTGACGACACGTGCGCCAGCCGGGACGCACCATGGCTGGGTTCTACAGCTGCCTGGGAAGACACAAGTAAGTGCTGTGCCTCCCCCTTGCCAGGGCGAGCTCCGTCTGGGGTGGGGGCTTTAAAATACTCTGTTCTACTGCACCAGCAGCTCTGAATGACGGGCTCTGCACTGTGCCCAAGGACCACGCCGAGTACAAAAGTGCAAAAAATCAATTCTGACCAAAATACCAAACTGCTGAAAGCTGAGCATGGTTTTTACTTCACAGGTATAAGTCTAGTGGCAAACACTGAGTAATGAAAACAATTAAAACCCTTTTCTTATCTAATTATAGTAAGAGAAGGGAAAAATCCTCTTCCTCACTGATTAGCTACATTGATTATATGTCGACAACAACAAAAAAATATAGAAATGCACACTGGCTTTTAAAAATATTTTCCTACAAGCCTGGCATTAGAAGCTCTTTGAGAACTTGATGTGCTTAGCTTTTGTGTAAGCAACCTGAAGTTTGTTTCTGTAATTGCTCCCTGTTGAGAGATTTGGTTTTATTTAAAATAAATATTTTGATTGCTTCTTTGTCCTGTTCTGTTGGAGCAGGCTGCAAAGGGGGAAGAGGATGAGGCTGTGCACGTTTGTATTTGTGCTTTAAACAACCGTGAAGACACATTTTGTTTTTCCTTTACATTCTCCCTGTTAAGGAATGGGATGAAATTCTTGGCTGCAAAAGCCAAGCAGTGGTTTTTGGTAATGTTTTGCATCAGCAGACTGTAGAGGGCTCTGTGCTTGCATATAGTGTATGATTGCACACAGACTGAAGAGAGGGAAAAGGCTTGCAAAGTGGTATCTTGAGGCTTAAGATATGATTTATGATATTTAAATGGATGGATGAAGTCCTGGCAAGCAGAGGGAAAAGCTCCAATTCCAAAATGAAGCTGTCAGTTCATTCCTTCTCCTTCTTCCTCTCCTGCAGGTTGTATCCATATCATCAATTTGACTTATATTACTTTAATGGAAATAGGGATTTTAAATGGCATCTAATTCCTATTGGATTTCATTTTGCATTTCCATCTTGTTTTGACTCTTCTCCTTTGAAATTCCTAAGAGTGTCTGTGAGAGCGATCTACATCTTTTAAAAGAGAGTAGATGTGCTCACAACTAAAAAACCGGCTATAAATAAGATCTGGTGAAGGCAGAGGAATCGGAACTTGTATTTTATTGTGTTGACAGTGTTTGTTATTTATGCTAAGTTGTTTTTTACCTCCAAAATCTTCCAGCATCTAATGTGGGTAAAGCAAACTTGGAAGGGTAGGAGAAGCTCAAAGCGGTGGTTAGATGAGACTTCTTTCAGATGGCCTATGATCACTTCTTTTCTGGTGGATCTTCAGCTGTTTATAAGGATCAATTTGTTTTCTCCAGAAAATTCTTCTTTCCTGTTAAGTCTCAGGTATACTGGGTGTCTATTCAGATTCTATTCCTCAGCATGTTGTTTCAGCTGTGTAATAAACTCCCAAGTAGATTAAGACAACTATTAATATTTGGCAGTCATTACAGATTGTTATATTCTTATTTGGCTATGATTATTGGAAGTTAAAACAAGTCCAAGACATCAGGTAAAAGTGTTATTTGGTGGCTGAGATTTACTTTGTGTGAGATTTGTTGAGAGTTTGACACAAAGAGTTTGACTTCCAGGACAGAATGACATTAAAATAATTTCCCCAAATCCTTATGTGGATGTTCTCCCTGTAGCAGTTAATTTGTGTTATTAATGGAAATTGTTCTGGAATGAAGTGACTTTTATATTTTAAACTATTGGCTTAGGTGCCAGTAGCAGTTTAGCCAAAGCAGCACAGAGCTCAGCTGGGTCTGGCCGAAGCACCGGGGCTGTTCTACAAGCTGCCCTGGGAAGCTGCTGTGCTGTCACAACTACCTGTGCTCTGCCATGTCTTGCAAGGAGGAGCAAAGGCTCTGCCTCTGTACAGGGCAACACTGCCTGTCTGCACCTCATCTTTCCACACATGGTCTGGCCCCTGTGCTCTGTTCATGCTCTTTTATGAGATGTCGCATAGGAAGAAAAAAAATCCCAGAGCCTTATCCGGCTAATTCTCTACCACATTCCAAGCTTGGCTGCCACTTCACTGGAGCAAAAGTGGGAGGTTGCTTTCATGCTTCCCTTTAATGAGCACCTGCAACCTGAATTATCCCAGATTATTGTTCTTCCAAAAAGTTTGTAGCTCATCCGTGTTGCAAAATTTCATTTTGCTTGGCCCAGATGTGTTGTCAGCAAAGACTATCAGTCCTGAGCAGGTAGGATACATTTCTCTAAAGCTTGAGAAGGAATCCAGGCATAACTGCCTTTCAGTGCTTGATACCAGCCAAATGTATAGTTGTGAGCTGAAAATGCGGTTACTTGAATACTACATTTCACTGATGGTCAATGCAAACTGCCAATTTCCAAAGACAAATATAGTATGTTAGAAGTTATATAGAATATTTGGCTGAAAGTTTGCATGCTGCTCAGAAATGGTTTCTATAACGTATTATAAGGAAACATATTTAACTGGCCACTGCTTAATGTGGTCTCTCAAGGTTTCATGGTGCCTTTCACAAACAGTCCCAGAATTATGGATGTATTTCACTTTGAGTACGTTCTGCTGTGCCAATCTCTGCACTCTCAATGGGGCACTGCATTTTTTACTTGCAGTCCAAAATTGTCAAGGAGGGGCCGTGCAGAGCGGTGGGTTCTTCTCTGTCTGCAGCTCGTTCATGTCCCATGGATCTCTCGCCCTGGGAGCTCTGCAGTTGCTGTGGGGCCCAAGTAGCTGCGATGCTGACGCAGGCAGCCCCCGTGTTCTGACGTGGAGCCCAGGAGCAGCTCCCCAGGGCTCATGGACCGTTCAGAGAGCTGCGAGGACTCCCTGGCACTGTGGATATTGGGCAATCTTTGAACACAATCTTGAGCTTGCTCTTGTATGCAGCAGTGGGTGGGCGTTTTGTCTTGTGCCCATGGGGATTGCTCACCACCCTGCCTGGTACTGTGTACAGACTTAAGCCCTCTTTTCTTACATGAGAATGAATGGATAGGGTGAACAAAAGCAGCAAGAAGGCGGTGGAGCCGTGGTACAGCAGGTGTTTGGGCACGGCCAGCACAGTGGTGTTGTGTTATTGACTAAAAGATCATGAATCACTCCATTTGACTCATCTCTGTGCAAGGTAAGTGGAGGCTTGATATGGCCTGAGAATCACTCCACCTCTCTCCATTCTTCTTGCTCTGTTTGTGCTTCTCTCTGGACCGTGTTTGTTTAGCAGCCCAGTGCTGTGATGCATTTGCTAGCTGGAAGCAGAGGAATTCCCTGGAAGCAGAGGAATTCCCTGGAAGCAGTCATGCTCGTCTGCAGCAGTGCAGCCCTTTTCCCACCACCAAGGTACTGAGCAGTTGATGGATGAGCATATCTAGTGCTGCCCGTCCTGCTGCTCTGGCACTGCAGCAGGAGCTCCTCAGATTCACACTCTCTCCCAGGTGTGATTCTCACTCATAGGCACCGTGGGGCTGTCAGCTTTTCAGCTACCTTGTTTTGCCAGGCTGAGCCGTGAAAACCTCTTGTCGTAACTTTGCCTTTTGGTCATAACTTCGCTTTTTGTTCTCTATTTGAGCAGAAACTCTCATTGCTCCTACTTTTGTGCCTTCCTAGCCATCTGGAGAGATTAATTTGTCATTTCCTCCTTGTACAGAAGTTCCTTGAAAGTTTAAAGTGTGATGTGAAGACCTAGAATTGGCTTTAAAAGCGGAAATCTGGCTATAGATACTTATGACAAAAATGTACTGGGTCCGAGCTGTGCTTCCAGTAGATAACTTCACTAAGCTGGCCCAGGGCTGCTGAAGCTACTATCCAACTGGAGTAAATCTGAAGTGAATCTGCTCATGGGGATGCAGGCAAAAAAAAAAGTGGTAATTCTGAATTCCTGTTGTTTTTTTTTCTCTTAAGAGTTGCTGATGTTAAACTGTTGAGCTCAAGTTGCGCACATGCTTACCAAAAGCTGCACTAAGTCATGTATGTTTATAGGTCCAAGCTAAACGTGTTGCACTTTGAAAGTTGGCAAAACTATCACGGATCAAGGAGTCAGCCAGTGTTCTGGATACAGCAAATGCTAACTGCAGCTCTCCTTGTATCTTTTTGTTTTATTAATAATAAATATTTGTACTGAGAGAGCAGGTGGCCCGTCATAGCTTCATTGTGGGAGTCATTCTCTAAACAAAGTCAGTCATTTACTATCTTGTCCCAGTTTGCCTGCAGATGCTGAGCTGTCACAGTTCTCTCTGTGTTAGGAGTCAGGACCGTGCTAACGACTCGACATTCCCAGCATGAGCTACATGAACAGAAAGGAGGCCTGGGCCACACACACCATCTTTTGTTTCCTAAGTGTATATTTCCAGCAGTGCCTGCTGCTGTAGATGTGCTGGTACCTGGGTGTGACACATGTTGGGTGGTCACGATCGAGGTCCTCGTCGCTGCCAAGGGGAAGCGATGTGGCTCGGAGCAGGCAGATGAGGCCGCCTGATGCTGCTTTCCAGAGCCAGGGCGGCATTCCAACCTCTGATTTTTGTGGCGCTTGTTTCTTTTGGCCTCAGGGCTCCAGGAGTCTGGAGCTAATTAGCGAAGTAAATGTTTGACTTCTATTTGTGATGAATTCACTTATGCTTATTCATTCTGAGAAGTATGTAACTGGGTGCACTTGCCAGCCTTAAAAGTATCCCTCATCTAACAACGCAGTTGAGATCCACACGGCAGTTCTGATGCAAACGGGATATATTTGAACATGCTAGCTCAGCATATGATATAGACCTTGTGTTGATCATCAAACTTGCTGTATAGGTGGGACAGTGCAAATCTGAAGGAGGTGCTGAGGATTTGTTTGCTGCGTCACTCTAGCAATCAAACCACTTCTGATCCTCTCAGCTTTGTGAAGAGAATATTCCAGAAGTTGAAATATCATCATTTTCCTTCAAAAAATGCAGACTGTCGTGCTGCTTCCTTCCTTCCTTGCAGCCCTTGGCCCTAAGACCTGACAGATGTCTGTCTTCGTGGGAGGTGTTCCCAAGTTCCCTGCTGTCAGCACCCTTCTTGCAGTCCACAGCGTCTTTGCTGTCCTCCTCCGGAGACCTGTCGCTGTTGCCGACCCTCTTTGCTTCCTGCTGCTGTTGCCTTTTTCAAAACAGTTTGATACAGTTTGGTGCAAACCAGCAATAGCTCAGATGTTCTTACTCCAGCTGAGTTTGTGCAAGAATCCAACCTCTGCTTTCTTCTTTACAAGTTTAACTTTTTTAAAAAATTTTTTTCCTGGGCATTATAATTCCCATCTGAATTTAATCTTCTGCTTCTTGGAGTTAGGCATTTGAGTTCCTTTCTCTCTCTTTACTGCCCGAAAGTCTGAAAAATTAAACATAATGAGCATGAATTTTGAAGTGTTGCCCCTGTGGTCCCTTTACAACTTCTTTGGGGATGTGGAGGTATTTGTAGCTGGAATCTCAGAAAAAGTAGAATCCCTTTTAAGTTGCTGCTCACAGAGAGAGAGAAGTCAGCAAATACTTCTGGTGGAGAAATAATTCAGGAGTGTTTAAACACATGACTGATCTCCTTTGGCTCTAATGGGCCTTGGTGTCTTCGAGGTAAATGGTGCTTCAGGAGCTCGCTAGCCTGATGCTCCAGAGAGAGCAGCCAGGAAAGCAGAACGAATAGAGCAGAAAGTTTCCCTAAGAGCAAATAAGAGAGATCCTCAAACTCTTAAAAAAAAAAAAAAAACTGGAGGAGAAGAGTTCTCAAAGCCTAAGAGCTGCCCTAGGCCTTCCTGTGGCTCTGGCTAAGATCAGCAGCCAAAGCAGGGTCTGAATTCCAGAAATACCCACGGGCAGTGGAAGCTCATGGGGTTGTGCCAGCCAGACCCAGTGTGTTTCCACATAGGAGGGAGCAGGCCTTGCTTTTATTTTTGTGTGTGCACAGGCAGTAGATGTTGCCCCAACAGGATTTGAGGACTTGAAGGGAGATTTCCCAACCTCAGCGGCAGCTTCGAGACCACAAAGCCTGCATTTAATTTGCTATCTTAGAGCCAAAAGATGCCTGACTCTTTTTATGACAGTTTGATCCTCAGAATGAACATTTATAATACCTGGAAATTTCTGTTAGCCTCTTTACTGTGCAGTTTGACTTCCTGAGCACTAAATGTCTATATTAAATCCTCTGGAATCAGATGTGCCCTGAGCAGTTGGGTCTATCTGAAGCCTTTTATTTTTTCCCATTCTAAAGCTATTCCTTAACCCACAAATTGAGGGATAAGTGACCATTTAAAAAAAAGAAATGAAAGAAAGCTTTGACATACCCTGAGGTCACATGTTTCAGTCCTGGCATTCATGTTGCTATTGTTTCGGCCCCATTTCCCCTGCAATGCTCAGACAGCTCAGCTTGCTAAAAAGCTCTCCACATTCTTCTTTTAAGGCATAGGATGCAATTATTTATTTATTTATTTATTTATTTTGTGTGAATATGATCTTGGAAACCGGTTTGAGATTCAAAAATGGGCCTGGTAGGTCAAGGCTACTCTTGCAAAATGTTATTATTTTTGTTATTTATTAGTTGTACAGTGGCAACACGTGGTAGCAGTGCCAGCTGGTAGGAGTCCCCTGTGTTAGCCTTCCATGTGCTGCAGTGCTTTGCTCCTCTGTAGGGCTCTTCTGGTTTTTCAGACGTTGTGATGTGATCATTGTGGTTCCACAGGTGAAGAAACTCCAAGCTGAGTGACAAAAGACTTGCCTACTCACACCATCCAATAATTTGCCCTGTTATCCAGCATCTGAGCCAAGGAAAGAAGGCAGTTCTGCAGAGTACGTGTCCAGTGGTCTCAGTCTGCTTGGATATATTTAATGGAGGAGCTTTGTCTCAAAGACTTTACAGTCTAAACTGATGATTCTCAGCTTTGCTTTTGCAGATGCTGGCATTTTCCATAGAGCTTTCAGGTTATCAAGCTCGGGGGGAGCATGCTGAGGGCAACCCATAGCAGACTCCTTAGCTGCCTTTCCCTGACTCTGGTAAAGCAGCCCCTGGACAGCTAGAGCCTTTCCCTTCATAGGTTGAACATAAGCCATCCAGCTTGATTCTGGTGTGGCAATATGAACGATATGAGCCGGGGATTTGGAGGGGAGGGATAAGAGGTGCAAATGCAGCCCAGAAAGCAGTGGGGGCCAATATGTGGACCCACCTCCTGGGGTTGGCCTGGAGGATGAAGCCTGTTTGCCCAACTTATGCCTGGCAAGGCAGAGACCATCGGCTTTATTTCTATTTATGTACTTGACTCTCTGACATCTTGACCACACTAGCGTGGGGCATGTCATTTATTTAGTGATAGTGGCTTGGCATTTCCTGTTGCTTTGCTCCTACAACTGTTTCCAAAGGTGGTGTAACTCCAAAATTGACTAAGGCTTTGGTTATATTCTTGCTGATTTTAAATGCATATACCCCTTCCCTCCTGTCCCCCAACTATTCCAAATATATCTGTGTCAGTAGGTCTGAGAAGGTCTCCTGATGCTTACAATGTGCTAGTTCCTTAGGATGGTTGCTGGATGACTTTGCTGCCTCTTCTGTCTTCCTTAGGAAGTGTGGAAGACTCTCATTCCAGCTGTTTCCTCAAATTTCCCCAGTGCAGTAGCTTAAAGAAAAGGAATTGCTACATGGGAAAAGCACTGACTTATTCCTATGTTGGTGCCAAATGGTGCAACCCAGCCAAAGTCAATTAATACACGGTTCTTTACAATGGAGGTAGCCTGGACCCAAATCACTGGCAGGGTTCTTGCCTGTGCTCGGATGGTGACTATATTAGCACCAGGCTTGGTTTGGCAAAGTCCTGTTTCATTTCTCCGGATTTGTGCAGCCCAAGAAATGCCCTGCAGAATTTCTGCTCTAAATTATTGCAGGTGGTAGCCTAAGCTTTTACTTGCCTTTTTGCTTGTAGGGCTGTATTCACTGTGCCTGTTGCCTGGGCAGAAGGGAGTTTGCAGTGGGGATCCCTGCGCTGGTGGCAACTGCTCAAGGTCACCACAGACTCACCGGGGTATGAGGGCTGCTTGAGGTAGCAAGTCTGACACAGCTGAATGTGCCTGGCATGGAGGCCGAGTGTGCAAAGTCATGGGGGTTTGGACCCCAATTCCAGTTGAATATGAACTAGCAGCTACCCTGCAGCTGGTACCTGCTTCATGTATATAAGCTGTATACACAGCTCTGTATATATGGCCTGCAGTCGTGTCCTTGCGTGCAGGGAGACCTTTCTGCAGGGATTTAGCAACGATTGCCAAGAGGGAGTGAGTCCTGGGGAGATGGGGCAGGATGCAGGGAACGGGGCGTTCGCTCTCCCGGATGACAGCACATGCCCTGGCGCTCTCTTTTCTGTAGTAGCTTGCGAATGTTTTTTGGTCTCATTTGCCCTTCCCCCTTCTTATCCTTTTGGCTTCTCACACAATTACAGACTCAGCCTGTGTGACTGTATGAAAGGCATTTCCTCCTGTTACTTTTTTTTTTCCCCTAAGTCGGCTTCAGCCCACCAGCTGCTTTCCATTAGTGCTCCACACACACACACAGGCGAGAAGGGCAGCGTGTGATCCTCAAGGCACCACTGAGCTACAGAAACGCCTCCGAAACGCTCCCGGACAGGCCGCTCAGAGCGGGCTGCAGGTGAAAGGAGCTCAGCACACGGGACCTGTCCCTGGCAAGCGAAGGGGCCGGGGCGCAGGCCAGGGGCTGTCTGCATGCAGCGTGTGAAAGCTGTGAGTAGGTCTCTTTTATGTGCACCCTTGTTTGCTCTGGATATCTCTTCAAGGACAGGAACTGAGTGTTGGCTGATGCTGCAGGGAATTACCACCGCTGTTTGATCCCGGGAAGAGAGTATTTTTATTGATATTAAATATTGTCAGGCTGCTTATCCAGACTTCCTAATAGCTACTATTACTGTATTATTTGTGGTCTGTGGAAGCAGGCCTTGAACTTCCTCAAGCTTTCCCTCCTGCCATGGTGGTTACAAGAGCAGCCTTCATTAGCTGTGCAAGCTCCCTCTCCTCGCTGTTACCAGCAAAGGAAACAAGTCCTAGTGTAAACTGCTGCTTGTGCCATTCCCATATGCCTGCTAAAAACAGCTATGGTCTGGCGGAGTCCCCCACTAACGGTGACCAGCTGGGCAAAACTATGGGCAATTTGTCACAGAAACGCGGTGCTGTAGAAGCATGTGATGAGATGGGCTGTGCAGGGTCAGACTCCAGTACCCGTGCTGTGCAGCATTGCTTCAGCAGAGATGTCTGTGGGATCCTGTGCTCTTCAGTGTGTGCTTTGAAGTGCAGCTTGCTCAGGGCCTTGCACCGAGAGCAAAGGAGCTTTGCTCCAATAAGCTCAAGAGATCTGAGAACTGGGTGGAAACCTTGCTTCTTCTGCTCTTGTTTTACAGTTGGCTCTGAAATGCAGAGGGAGAACTTGCAGAGACTGAATTTGGCTCAGTTACTGTCCCTGGATTAAAAAGTTCACTGATAGTTCCTCGGCTTGCAGGGTTCCCCAGCAGGAAAGCAGCCAGGCGCACTTTGTCAGAACGAAGTCCTCTAACGTCCTTTAAAAAGACAGAAAAGCCTTTAACCTGTCAGTTCCCTTCTGCTGATGAATGTGATCTGATCTCTAAAGCTTTTTTCATGCTGTGTTTTTATGAAACTCAGTGCTCAGGAAAAATAGAGGCATTTTTCCCAGGGTCCTGCTGCAGCTTAAAGTGTGTTTTGGGGGCGGGCTGGCTACAAGAGGGTGGCCTAGAGGATGGGTGAGTGGTATGAGTCTCCTTATGCCGATCCATTGTGTTGTGCCAGGTGTGTTTCTGAAGTTCAGAGCATAAGCTTGCCACCACATGATGTTTGCCACCAAAAGGAAAAGGGTCTTTCAAAGCTCCAGGCAAAAATTTCACCTCTTCAGCCCGTTGTCTCTGTCTTCTTTATGCTGTCAGGACAGTAATCAAAAGCAATGACTCATATTCCCAAGTCCTTATTTCTTCAAGCGTTTATTTGTTGCAGAGAAGGCTACTTAGGGGTCAGCATCTCCTTCGAGCTCTCTCCAGTGGGGTTTTCCAAAAGGCTCATGCAGAAGGATAGGAATGAGGGTGGTGAAGGTGGTGTAGGGGCCTGCTTACTGTGTCAGGTCTCCAGCTCCTCTGTTTCATCTTCCTGCATGTGCAAGGAGGCTCTGTGTCTTCTGAACCTGAGCAGAAACATTTCTGTTAGTCTTGGGTCTTTGGTAAGTGGAGAAAACTTGGGCCCCATACAACGTTAGCTGCCCAGGAACCTGGATACACAGACCAAAAGGTCTCCTCTCTTTTTAGAGGTCATATTTAGCACACGATAGACATGCTCGCGTATTGTCCTCTGCTGTGCAAGGGGAACGGTCAGAACACAGCCCTGGGGTTCAGCCCTGTCACTGCCTCCTGTTATGGTGCAATCCAGATACCTGTCCAGCTGCCCTGCTTTGTGAAAGGGAGGTGAGGCTGTTTCCGTGGCACCTGGATAGCGTTTCTAGGACTCCTTAGTCCCTCTAATGATGTGAGGAGCTCCAATTGAGTGCAACATGGTAGGTTTATTAATGAAAATTGTGTTTAGGACAGCAGGGAGCATATATCTAAACTGTCAGATCAGATAAGCACAGTTGCCTGCTTTGAAAAGAAATCTCTGCAACTCTGTAGGAGTTTTATTGCTTTAGGATACAGCCTGGCATTGCAAATTCCAATGGCAAATTGGATCCAATAATGTCAGGCTTGTTTTGATTGTAGTTGTACAGGAAAACTCTGTGTTGTTTGCAAGTAATTCATTAATTCATAGGTTGAATAATCAATCCCTGCCCTGTTCAGGGACACATGAGCATTGTGTTCAGAATCCCTGTAGCTCTCAGGAAGCTTTCAGTGTTTCCCATGGCCGTGCGTGGAAATTACTGTAGACAACTGAGTGGGCAGTGGCAGATTTGGCTTTTAAGGTGTCTAGTGGATACTCCGCATCTTGGTACAGCACCTCAGCAACAGGTTTGTGCATACGCAGGGACTGCAAACACTGTGTGAAGGAGGGGTAAGAGCAGGGTCTGCTGCTGCTCTCCTGTGACTGCCCCTCTCCCAGGGGAGAGTCTCCTTCATCCCTCCAGGAGCTCCATCTCCCAGGTACCCTCAGCATCTCCTGGCCCAAACAGTATTGAAAATGCTGCTATAAAAGGCCAATTATTTGAGCTGATATTCTTATCAGTAGAAATCAGGGCACATACTGTATTTGCTTAAAACTTTGTCTGTGGGAAAGCGTGCGGGGTGCACAGGGTTGGTGAGCCAATTCAACCCAACGAGCACAGCAGTGATACGGGCTGGCCACGTGCAGCGCTGCATCTGTCAGATGCCATTAGGGGCTGGAGTTGGTGAATGTCTGGGGGTTCGATCGTTTAATGCCTCTGCACTCACATGTATTTCTGTCGATGGCTTTGCGTCCTCTCTATCTCCATTACATCGATCTCCAGGCTAGGGTTTGTTACCCAGAACTTTTGCTGGCTGTTCTCTGTAAAGTGCAAGAGACTGCAGCCCAAATTTGAAGCCTTAACGTTGTCTGAATGCTAACTTTTCTTAAGATATTTCTTTAGTCTTTTAATGGTGGAGCTTTGTTTTGTCTTTTTCTTGTAATTTTAGTATTGGTTAATCTGGAAAGCTTGGAAAAATCTGTGAGGGCTTTCCTTTCCTTGAGTTACTCTTCAGTCCTCTGGACAGTAATGATGCTGCCATTATGTACAAAATGGCACGATACCATTGGACCTAAAAAGGGGCACATTTGGTGATTCCTGCTGCACCTTTGCAAATGAGTTTTGAATTCTATTTGCCCCAGAAAGCTCAGTTATAAATCTGAGTTAATGCAAGAGCTGATTTGACTGTAAAGAGACTGCCTTGGAGCTGAACTGCTTTGCAATTAAAGTTTTACTTGTAAAAAAGATATACCAAATGGAAATAAATGCTTACAGTTATAAGCACAGCAGTCAAAATCTCTCCAAGGATCCTGAAGTGAGAAGCTGAGATGATGGAGTAATTTAAATAAATGTAGAGCCAGGGAAAACAAAGCTGAATATAAAATCAACATTGTGCCTGGCTTTGGTTTTATTTAAGGTGAGTAAAGCAGAAATTAGAGGCATAATGAACCAAATATCAGGCCCAGGTATTATGTGAAAATAAGCTGATGTCTGGGGACTTGCCAGTTCACCATTGCAAATTTCTTGATTATTTTCTCTATGTTTCATTTCAAATACACTATCCTTTCCCTGAAGGAAAGTATAATGTAACCAATGTGCATGGCATATAAAGCTGAGTAGGAAAAAATGGAACCAATTTGTATTTTAATGGAGAAAAGAAGTCAATGTGAAAAACTGCTGATGACCACTTTGATCAAAGTGTGCAGGAAATACGAATATTTCCAGAGAGAGTTGATGAGATGTGGGATAAAGGGGGAGAAGAGTTATGTGGTAATGATTATCCCAAAGCAAAATCCTTAAAAGCTGTATTTCCTGTTGTCTCTCGGTATTGTGTAACAAATGCTTCAAAAACATCCTCAGTGCCTTCTACTTAGAAAAGATGCAGTCGTTGCTGGTCTCTGCAGTGTCTCCACCGATGTCAGCAGGTTGAGATGAGGCTGTTTGGAGGTGCGGTGCATTAGCCCACGGCTCACGGGTGACCTGCTAAGATAGAAGGAACCCGCCCTGCTTCCTCTCCTTTCCTACCTGCACCTCAGCAATCTGGCAATTGGCATCTCTGTGGCAGTAGCAGAGGGAAGACTTACTCTAGACTGTTTTTCCATAGAGCCCTGTCTCCTTTACAACCATGGCCCATTGCCTTTATTTCAACTCATTTTGCTTCAAACTCTGGATTTGTGCGCTTTATGTTTTGAGGTTACCTGGGTATGGGGTGTCCATGGTTTATCCTGAAGTGCTCGAACCCTTGGGCATGGCAGATTAGAGGAGGTGTGGGTGATAGAGAAGAAAATACTTATTTACTGATGGGCCAAATCAATATAAAATTGTAATCTTACTGCTAAGACACCTTATCAGTTTTGTTACACTACTTTTAGGCAGAAATTATTATGCAAAGTATGCAGAAAAGGAAACAGGACTTGTTTCTGAATATTTTCATTTATTAATAAAGATTTCTTACTCTTTAAATCCTGGCCCAGCGTAGTGGAACTGCTAGCTATGGAAAGGTATCACTGAGCCGGCTGCCCTGACAAAGGGCCGTATTCATGAGCTGCCCTGCTAAACTGTCACGTTCCCATTGTCACTTGACATTTCTCCTGTAACTCTCGTGGTCTGCTGCTTAATTCCTTTGTCCCTGACAGACACCCATTTAGGAGTCTTGGAAAATACCAAGTGGAGCCAGTTAACATTGAATGATCTTAAAACTAGACTGAACTTTTGTTTTCATCGGGGAGGAAGATGATGCCATCAGCTAATTTGGTTGATCAATAGCCCTGCTTGCAGATAAGGTTTCAAAGCTTGTGGCTAAAAGCTGATTGCACTGGATCCAAAATAAATTTGATCTATTGGCTTCCACAAATGTAGCGTAGCCAGGATGATGGTTCAGTGCTGATGCTTAATTCATTTTTGTAATGCTGACAGACTAGACTTGGTGCCTGCTGTGAGGACGCTGTATTACATGAACCATTCAGCAGTGCAGCTCTTACTTAAGAGGTTTTTTACAGTAGCATGGAGCTGTCACTCTCTAGCAAATGGGGCTCGTAAAGACTCGTTATTCTGAGACTGGGAAGCGTTGCAGTCTCTGTTGGTGTTTAATGGCTTTCTTTCATTTAATGCAAACTTTGATTCTGATTTCCTAAAAAGAAAGAGGTGTTGGTGAGAAATGAGACTGGTTTGTTAGCGTTGGCTAGATAAATAAGTTGTTACTGAAAAATGAGGAAAAGCTCCGTGACTGAAATGTGGAATGAGTATGCAGGCCCTGTTTGTGATAGGCATTTGGGAATGCAGTTTTAGAATGCAGTTTAGATCTGGCAATGTTCATTCTTTATGCAGGGTGAGACCATAGGCTTTGGAGATTAAAAGTTAACCGATTCTTTCATCTTTATTTCAGTGACCATATCATGGCTACAGCACCAACAGATGTCATACAATCACCTGAAACAGGGGAGGTGGTTGAAGAATGCACAGGTAAGAAGTTGTTCTTTGAATATATAACTGATATGGAAGTCAGAGTTTATTTCCTCTAGGTTATTAAGGGGTCTGTTTGGCTGTTTTGCAGGATTGCCTTGGTTTTCTTAACGTATGAAAAGATTCCTGCATGGCTTTGCTTGCTGGCAATATTATGGGAGGAATTTTTAGTGTGGAGTGCAGGAGAGCAAAAACCTGTTGTAGGATCTTCTATGGGTTTGCATTTCCAAAAATCTGGTTGTTTTGATGCTGATGTACGGGGGAGACACGGGGGAGTGCAGTAACAGATGGGAAAGAAAAATGTCTTACCTGTGCCAGAGCACTGTCTTAATTAAAGCAAATCAGACTAATTTTGAGCAAATATGTAAGTAACAAAATGGCTGAGGTATTTAAAGAGGAATGGCTGTCGTATCGCCTCTTTTACTTTTGGGGGAGGCTGTTATTTCATGGATATCTTCAGTGTTTCAGTGTTTCAAAGATCATTTTGCTCTATCCTTTGGGAATACACTTGCCAACTTCAAAATATAGGTAGACAACAGAAACAAATGGCAAAGTGAATGTTAGCTGAACTTATCTGCCTGCATGGCAGATGGGTGTGGGTGAAGAAGTCTACTAACATTAGCCTTGCTGAATTCTGTGATTTTATTGCCCGTCTGACAATACTGAGTATTTTTATGAAATTTGTTCATTCAGAATCGTGGTTTTTTTTTTTGGGGATGTGTGTGTGCGTGGAATTTTGTTTGTGTTTTTTAAATTATGTGTTGTTATTGGTAAAAGCATTTGAGGACAAAACTTGCATATGTGTCCTGAATGCATCTCTGGAAGTCAGAAAGCATAGAAGATGCCTAAACGAACCATTTCATTTAAATAATGTTTATTGAGCTCCCAAATCAGATGTTTCCTTTGTTTTCAAGTAATCTTGCCTTTTTCTGTCATTTTTATAGTCTCAGATTTGCACTGGAGAACATCTTTCTCCTATCCTTTAATAGGAAAAAATCACTCAGTGAGCAGAAAGGCATGTGCTAATTTGCTCTGTGTACATTACACAAACAATAAGTTTTTGTTTTTTTTTTTTTTTTTTTTAAAAAAAACAGAATAAAATAACTTTAAAAAGCAAATACCTGCTCTTGTAAACTTGTAGTAGGAATAAGCAACTCATTTTCATTTTTGGGAAGGCTTTTGCTTTTTAAAGGCAGTAGCCTTGAAGTTTAATTTAGGGTAAGTGTTCAAGTATTCTGAATCATTATTCATCAATGGGTGAGTGGGCAATACGCACAGCTGTCTGAGCTAGGATTTAACTCCTTGTTTTGACTGGATTTTTGTTAAGCATTTTTTCCACTTTAATAAAACCATTTTTAATATAAGTTCATATGTCATGGAGCACTTTACAGTTTTGAGCTATGGTGGGCTGCTTCCCAGTGCACTGAAATGTAGGCACCTCCATGTGTAACATGGCTTGCTTTTAACTTGCAAAATCAGTGTACAGCTATTTGCAGCAGGAAACGTAGATGAACACTGTGGCTCTGAACCGTGTCTACTGCCAGATACTCACACGGAGCAGAACCGATTGCACAGTTCTCATCTGGTTGCAACATGAAGTATTCAACAGTGATTTTATCTGTCTTTTGGAGTAATAATGCGGCAAGTGCCCGTCTTGGATAGCTGCAGGGAAGCCTCCTGTTTTCCATTCCTGGGGAAAGGCTGAGGGCGTGCAGCTGGGCGGCGTGCAGCTGAGGAGTCCTTGCTGCTGCGGGGGATGTGCCCTGCGCATCAGCTCAACATTAGTGCCCTTCAGTAATGCTGGCACTAGAATGTGACTCTTTTTGCTGCCCATATCATTGATGGCTGTCCAGGGTACATCATAATGCCCTTGTTTTTCATTTAGACTGTCTTTAAAGTGGAAAGTTATCCTTGTACATCAGTGTGTTCCTTGAGTCACTGTAGCAGATGTTGCTGGGGGATCATTTTGGGGAGTTATTTCAAGAGACTTCCTAATTATTTTGTTTTACTCATCTAAAATAAACCAGTCCGCCTTTATGAAGATTGGTGGGAGAATATTGCATACGATGTGTAATTGCTCATGTTGGTAGCAGTGATTGTAGGCTGGCATTTCCAAGGACTCTCTGAAGGACTCTCAACGTGTTGGTTTTTGAGAGGCCTCTTAGTTGCTCTGTGACCTTCCCGTCTCATCAGCTCCTGCTGGGTGAGACTCCCTGAGCCCTGTGTGTGTCCCAGCAAATCCAAGGCCGTCTCCCTGTCCATGCCACCCAACGCGGCAATGTCACCGTGTGCCCAGTGCCCGCGGCTCCGGAGAGCGGCCGGGGACTGGTCGAGTGGATCTCAGCGTCATTGTCCATCTCTCAAAGTGGCCACTGTCCTGGGCATGGTGCAGCTGCCCCAGCAAGGCCCTTTGGCAGAGATCCCCACACGTACAGGGCATACATTGAGGCAGAGCATTGCCGACTAAATCACTGCTGGAGAAGACAATAATTGTGTTGAAATAATGCCTTGCTTATGAGGAGATCTTCCAGCTGTGGGCATTTATTACGCCATCTGCCTTAAAATCTTAATTGAACAATGACTTTGGCTCTGATGCACAGTGATGTTAGTGGTCTGCATAAGTGTTTGAGTCAATCACAAGGGTCTTAGCACAATAGTTTCTCGCCAGCCACTCCAAAGGGACCCTTCATAATAAATAAGATGTTAAGGTATCTTAGGTTATTAAAAAATGAAAGAAGTCAATTGTGTTTCTTATGGTTTGTTTTTTCTTCTATTTTTATTTCTCTTCATTTGGACAATGGAAAATCTGAAGTCAGAACAAGAGACCTAAAGCTGTGTTCTTAGGCCTGCTATGTTTGAAGGTTTCATGTCCTGGAAAGGAATGTGATAATTTAAGAGCAATTTGCTTCATTGGCCAAGGGGGAGTTGTTGATTTTATTTTGGGATGATGGTTTAATGTGGAAACATCTTTTGGCTTTAGGATTTATAAATACTTTATACAGAAATTTGAATCCTTTTGCCAAATCTTGAATATTCTTCAAATGTTGACTCCTTACAGCGCTGAGTAAAGACATAAATGGAACTAAACTAAGCTCAGATATGAGGAGTTAAAGACATTAAGACATTAAATTAATTGCTTTACTGAAAATGAATTAAGTATGACTTGCATCATCACTGAACAGCTATAGTTAGATACATTTTATATATAAGATGTATTTTTTTTACTTCTTCTTTTTTTCAATAGAATGGAACCTAAGCAAGCATCAGCATTGTCATCTTATTGGGAATGCTGCTTTGTAGGTAGCAAATCAATGAATTGCAGTTTCACCTTTCACTGGACTCCAGCATTGAATTATTAACAAAGTAGCTGAGTGGAAGTGAATGGGCTGCTGGAGCCTGTGACTCTCCATAGGCTCCTCCTGAGTTTAAGCAAAAATATTCTCCAAGCTAAGCAACATCTCCAACTTCATAAATTTCCTTCTTTCTTCTTTTTATGTAGCAGGAAGGAAAAAATCCAAATTTCAGACTTTCAAGAACTTCTTTGCAAAGAAGAAAAGGAAAGAGCCTCCAGCTCCCAGGGGTGAGAGTAATTTAAAACCCAGCCAGTCCAGCAGCGATGTCAGCATCTCCGTGCTCGACTCCACAGCGCTTCATTCACCAAAGGAGGCTGGGTAAGCTGATGGGGAAGGAAAATAAATAAATAAAAGCAGACTTCTCCTCACAGTAGGATGAAAGCATGAGCTGGCCCCTTAGGAGCAATCTCTGTCCAAGTCTGTGCAAAACAAGCCCTAATGTTGATGAAGGAATTTCAGGAATTTCCTCTTTCTTTGCTATGTGCTTCAAAAGCCAGCAAGAAGGGGAGGGGGAAGGCAGCTAAGGGCAGGGGTGACCCAACCTCTTAGTCTGGAAAACTGCAGATAGCCCAGATTGTTTTGATTGGTTTTAATATCCAAAATCTGTCCTGGCAGGTCTGACCAGCAGCGACTTGGCAGGAAAGCAATGATTGAGTAGTCTTAGCACATGTGAAGTCGAGTTGCCGTTTTTTCAGCATAAACAGTACCCTCTGTCATGGCTGGGTTAAAGGGAAAGAAAGTGTTTATAGTGCGTTCCCAGGATGAGATTGCTGCTTAATTTAACTTTCTTGTGTGGCTGTTTAGGTATTGATAACAGCAGAAAGAAGGCCCCTAGTTTTGTACCAGGCACCCCAGAAGGACTGTGTGTGTGAGTGGAGTTTGCAGCTCATATGCAGAGTTTAGCTAAAGAGCCTTGGAAATCTCAAGCTGTGTCTGGAGCCATTTCTCAGGTCCCTGAATGATGTTGATTCAAAACCTGCCTTTTTAAAAAAAATGGAGCTAGGGTGATAATAGGTATTACCTTGCGTTGCTAACATGGTTTCACTCCTAACCTTAGACCCTCAAGCTACAGCAACACTTCCATTGCACGTCTCTGCCTGAATCTGAGGTGGCGTGACTTTCTGAATATGGTCATATCTGCTGCCAAGGGTGTGGATATTATTTCTTAGCTAGGGAAACATCCTCTCATGGGGCAGTATCTTGCAGCCTATAATTTGGCTGTTTCCAGTCTTCTCGAGCCCCTTCCTGCTCCCTCATGTTAGCTGCCCAGGTGGGTCTCTTGTTGGAATAGTTGAGATCTCGGGTTGCTGGGGAGCTGTAAATGAAACGAGTGCCCCAGTGCACTGGCCACATCTTAGGGCTCGTGGTGGTTTCTTGGAGGGCGTGCTGGGGGGTATGTCACCCATACACATTGCTGCCAAATGTGTTACATCACCAAATACGGCATTCAGTGTGACTGGACCCAGTGTTTTTGCTGGTGGAGCAGGTTAAAGATGTTTCCTTCTCAAGGGTGCTTGTGTCTCCTTGCCTCACCTTTCACTACCCTCTCTATTGCATTTATATAACTGTATCATGGAAATGATCTGGGTTTAGGGAAACAACGATCTTTTTATTTTATTTGTTAGCATAACACTAGCAGAGTGAGTGACCACACAGCCAGTCCCTTGGGGCAAACGGGAATTATAGTGACTCAAGTAACCCAGTCCAGAAAGCTTAGGGCCCACTAAGCTCAGCCTTGAGCCTGTAGGAGGAATCTGGCATAAAATGAGCTGTCTGCTCCAGAGCCAGTGTGGGGGAGAACTCCTTCTCTTGCCCTTAACCAAATACTTCAAGTCCAATTGCTGTTTATCTCAGCACTATTCTCCAGTGCTTATAAATTCTTTCGCAAGACCCGAGACCAGGAAATTGGTAAAACCCTTCTTGTTTTTTTACTTAGGGATAGGGTTGAATGGACTATCCAAAAAAATCCAAGTTTATTTGTGCTGTTTGAAAACCCCATCATGTCCAGACCCTGTATAGCATGGATATGCTTTGTAAATACTTAGGGAGATTGAACAAACTAATCCTTTGGAAGACCTGATCCTGGAAGTGGAAATATAGCTTGTGAAGGTTTGTAGCACTGAGCTTTGTAATTCTTGGCATGCAAATACCAAAACCAATCCTAGAACAATGCTGTTGTTTGTTTGTTGTTGAGGCAGAAGCACTATTTTTCTTTCTGTTTCTTTAAAACCATATAATCTTTTCAAAATGTTGATTTTCTGAATGCTAACCAGAGACCAAACCCCTAGATGTGCCAGTTGCTCTTGTAACAGTCTGAGAGATGTGAAGGGAAGCAGAGGGTTGGCAGGGCTGCTGCTTCAGAAGCCTGGCTACCATGGGGCCACATTAATCAACGAGACTGGGTGTCCCTGAAGGGGAAGGGGGCATTATTTGCTATTGTCTTTTTATCTTCAGAGAGGTATGATATTTGAAAAGAAATGGAAAGACCTCCTTGGTGACAAAATTAAAGCACATGGATGAACTGAGCATTTATATAGGGAAATCAGCATGGAAACACTGTGACTAAAACATCTGGGGTTTCAGCTAACAGTGCATCTTTAGCTACAACACAAATACAAATACAGTGCCTGGAATTACATATGAATGTGTGTATATGTGTAGGAGACTCCTCTGTGCTAAAGCTGCAATTAGTTCTAAACTTAATCTGGTTCTCTTTTTGCCGCTGCCTTGCAAATCTATATGATACATAAGCAGGGAGAGAGAGCAGGAGTACTTGAACAAAGAAATGAGAAAATCTGAGTTCTCATTGCTAGGGACTTCCAATAAAGTAGAGTGAGGGAATCCCCAAATAAAAGGATTAATATATGCTAGTGCTAAAATTATTCAACGCAATAAATAAAATATGTGAATGAGTAGTGAACATCAATATTCACTACAGCAAATAAAAGTGACACTGTCTTTCTGAAAAAAAAAGAAAGAAAAGAAAAAAAGAGAAAAAGAAAGAAGATGGGATGACTCCATTCACTGTAATGATAAAATAAGACATGTGTTTTCCAGTGTGTAGAACTACCGCCCTATAAAATAACACAGGCTTTAACTATTATGTAGCATGAGAGGAAGCCTGAGTTCTAGCCTGTGCTGTGATAGAATGAGCTCATATTGTCTTGAATGCAACATAAACATAGAATAAAGCTATTTAGCCCTGCTGTGACACTGGGGTAGCCGTATGCTGACGACCACACTTTTGTGGCAAGAGGAGAGTTGGTCAATTGGACAAAGGAGATCTTAAGGCATAAAGGAGGTGCATGAGGAGGAAAAAAGTGCTTGCTTACTTGCTGCTTTGGTTGTTTTTTTATATATGGTTTATTTTGTTATTGGTAGTTCACTGTTTTCTAGGGTTTGCTTCCAAACTAGAGAGAGAAGCTGAGGCTAGGCAAATAATAGACCTTGTCTAGCTGTATTTCTGGCAGAAAAATGTCAGACTGACTAGCCTTTCTTTTTCCAGAATTTAATTCCTAATCACTCCTTGTTAGCTTGAGTCAAACCTCTAGAGAAAATGAGCATTGCCTGCAAGGCAGCCGAGCCAAGGAATCCTTGTAGCTTGTGGGTTGCAGAGCTGGCAGCCAACAACAGACACGTATTCCCTTTTGTTTTCCAGTTAAGTGCTAGCATGAAATCCTGATATAAGCCATCCTTGTGGCCTTTGGGACAAAGTAGGGCGCAGACAGCGCCTGCCTACGCAAGCACAAATTTGTGAATAAAGGAGTTGGAGTCTTCCCTGTAGAGCTTGCCCTGCAATGCAGAACTTGCCCTGCACAGCCTGACAGTTCAACCCCAACCAATCTCAGCTGATTATAGCTTAGTTAATGGCTATAATAGGAACTCAACCCCCTTGGACAGAGCTAAGGAGCAGCTCAGGAATATCTAACCAGGGTTCTCTAGCTTGGTTCTGAATAGGGATGTGACTGACGCTGGGCACTTGTCCTGCCTACCTCTTTACATCCATGTACATCGTCGTAAGGGTGGGCAAAACTACTTGCTGGGCCTAAGAGGATTTGAATCAAGCTTGTGAATGTGGTGGAATTACATTTTGTGCTGGATATGTGCCCAAGTGAAGTGGTGCAAGAAAGTATTGGAGGGCTGTACCTAGTGCGTTGACCATTCTTCCTTCCATTGCAGGCCCAAAGGAAGCATGGGAAGCAAAGCCTTGTCCCATGACAGTGTCTTCATTTTGGAATCTTCACCAGGAAGCGTGCCAGGTGACACAGCATCTCAGGAGAACATACCTGGAAGAGTGAAAGCTTTACAGGTGAGAACATCTTCGCTCTGCCCGTATTCCTTGTTTGATTCCTCTGCTGTGTGCCTTAAGACTTTGTTGACTGATGTTTCTAAAGCCAGATTTACTGCTTTTGAATCTCTTCTGCCTCTTGGATGCCACATACTCCTGGTGCTCTTGGCCTATCCCAGGTATCATAGTGTGCTTTTGACCTGTCTCAGGAGTCCATCAGCTAGATTCTTTCCTTAATAAGTATGTCCTCTTCCATTAGGATTGTCATTCGTTACATCATAGTTGCTGCTTTTGGATGAAGGACATTTATTTATACCTTAGTGTGTTCCTCACGCTGCTTTTCTTTATTAAAACATTTCTTTTTTGGAATTCTGGCTATGATGTTTTTCACAGTACATGATAGCACCATGGCCTGTGTAAGTGTGTGGAATGATAGATATATCAGTGCATTCTCAGCGACAGCTTTATTTATACCATTATTTTTCTCATCCCTTCCAGCAGAGGATACTGTATTCTGCTTGGTCATTTCCTTCTTCCAAAGCACACACTGAAACCTCCATGACAGCTCCTTTATCAACTGTTCGTTATATTAATTGTATTCAAATAACTGCCCAGCTCAGAGCACGGAGATAAAAGTTTAAGGTTTTTCCAGAGACTGGAACGAACTGTTGATAAGGCAGCCAAAGGCCATTCAAATTCTTTCTTTGCTCAGTGTGAACTGCTTGTTGCAAAATACTTTTGCATCACATGTTGAGTAATAGAAGATGCTCGGAGGGACTTGTTCCCCCATAAAACTGCAAAATAGACTAAGCTTCAGTTCAGGGTATTTTTTTGCATAACAATAGAAGCAGTGGGAGAAATTATGTTTATACATGACAGATTTTGTTGGGGAAAAAAAATTCTTTCCAGGCTGTCACCAATCCCACGCGCCCTCTCTTTTTCAACCATGCCTCCTGCATGGTAGCTTAATATTACCAGCATTATTTTCACAGTCATAAAAACAATTTGTCTCTTGTCAGATTAAAAGTCAATCACTGATAAAAGTAGTTATTTCCTTAGCAATGTAAATTAACTTTAGCAGTAGAAGACGGGCTGTAAATTCGGCAGCTTCTCCCAGAACGCTTCACTGTCTGCATTTAATAAATTTAATAAATCAAAGATGGGCTGTTGTGTAAAGAGAAGAAAGCAAAATTTACTTCCCACATTTCCCTTTTCAGGAACTGTGCAGATGTTGCATGTCTTGCTTTGACTGTGCATTGCAATCTTTCTGCAGTTGGCCCTACTTTTGCAGATTGTATTGCTGATGTTTCTTATATAGCTGTGGATAAGAGGGCAAGAGAGGTGCCTAAATTGGGAAGCTAGAGGATAAAAGGTGGACTGTGTTCTCTTGTTCCCTGTGTAGATATTAGAGCTATAGGAGCTATGTTCCAAAGCATTTGTTGCTGGAAAAGAATGGCAACTCTTGAAATCTAATTTGCAGAGATGTAAATGAATGCATTGCCTGAAAAGCAGCGCAGAATTAGTCTTAAAATTTACAAATCTTATTTAATAAGCAAAGAATCAGTGAGGGGGGGAAAAAAAAAAAAAGATGGTCTACACATTTATCTTGAGAATACTCAGATGAGCTGTTTTTATTTGAGGGACAAAGATTTTCTTCAGATCCTGTCTATATTCCAGCTTTGACATAGCTAAAAGACTTAAGCCAAAAGTTTTAGCAATGGTGTTTCCTCAGATGTGAGTGGTTTTTTCAGTTGGAGAGAACATCTGGCTACTTGTGAGGTTGTAGACTTTGTTTTATTTTTCTAGGATCAGGGCCTGCCAGAGCATTTTTTTTTTTTTAAGCAATCTTGGAAAAGAATCTCCATAGTCCTTTTAAAATGGTCATTCCTGGCTGTCTTTGTCATTCCGCTGTAGACAGGACCAGGCTCTTATCCTGGGAAAATTAATAAGCCATTTGTTGAGGTGGATCAGGAGTTGAATTAAATTGACCTTGTTTGAGAGATGGGACACAGGCACTTGTTTGGGAGAAACCAGACTAGTTTTCAATGTTCGGAAGGGTTTTATGAAGGAGAACAGTCCTTATAAACTTTGGGGTTGGGAACTGCTGACTGACAGTACTTTGTGGGACAAATTGGGCACCGTGGTACATGTAATTATTTTTTAAAAATGTTTAAATTAAAAATAAAGAGTTTTAAGTTCAAACTAAATTACATTGCTATTTTTTTTTCTGGGATAGTGATTTTTTTGTGTTTGATGACTTTCTGAATGAAATTGGTTTTATTTTGGTTTTATTTTATTTCTATGCAGAAGCCAATTCCAGTGATAGGTTCTTGGTGACGGTAATTAAATAAAACTTTATAAATGGCTGTTTTCTGCAGATGGTCTGTTCCTTTGCATACTTCTTTTTAACACAAGATTCTATATGGTTAATAGAAGTAATAGGGTAAAGGTGTCCAAAATGTCACCTAGAAGTAATGCCATTGAAAAACAGTGTTTAAAATTTATTTTCAACCACAGCTTCAATTGCAGCAGAATATCAGGCTCGGATCACCTCCTCTTATTATAACGGGAAGGAAACTGGAAGATCCAGGTGCTGTTTCTGAAGATGATGGATTACCTAGAAGCCCTCCTGACTTTTCAAGTCTTCATGAAGTTCTCACGGATTTACCAAGCAAGGTAGAAGCATCACATCACTTTAGTGAACTCCTGCACAGGGGAGAGAATTTATTTGGAGCAGGCAGAGATCTTTTTCTTTGCTTGTCATAAAACCACTGCACTCACTGAGATGTGCTTTAAGGACGTTTTTACTCAGTTTCCTTATGCAGACACACTGTACTCTGACATGAAGAATGAGCCTAATTTCTTGCTCCATTAGTTTCCACTAATGTGAGATTTAAAGAAGTCTCTGGTGAGGATCAGATAGAGCCAGAATGAATGACCTAGGTAGACTGTGAACTGTGAGAGCTAGGAAGAGAGAGTAGGAGAATTAGGGGAACTAGGACTTGGCCCAACAAATACCCTTTCTGAGCACTATTTTCTCTATGTAGTACTTTACTGGGGCAGTTGCGACTTATCTCATTAGGAGAAGAAGAGAAGGAAGAGGAAGGTCATTTGTTATGGCAACTCCAACTGTCTTTGGTCCAGTTAGCCTCAGCAGACAGGACCATATTGCAGAAATCACAAACAGGGAAGTATTCAGGAGTGAATACGATGTTACTGTGACTGTTACGGAGGCAGAGACTTTGCAGTGATCTTCCCTTCATCTTTCCCCTTGTTTCTTCTCATTGTTGTCCCAGTATATTCAGTCCTAGAGAATGCTGTGTGTTACTTTCCTCGACTTACCCTCTTCCTCATTTTATCCCACAGTCCTCCAACCCTGTTCAGCGTCATAGCTCTTTGAGTTTAGGCGGCACAGACAGTGAAGATGAACAGGTAAATAGCTGTTCTTCCTCCTAATAAAATTTCTTGAGACAACACATGTGGTGTCTGCATGGAAGCCAATACAGTACTCCTTTTTAGCTATTCTGAGTAGAACATATCCTAGCAAACAGTTCACGAACAGTCCATAATAGGTGCAGGGATATTTGAAATGAGCCTCTTCTAGACTTTTCAATAAAAATCAGATAAATAACAGAAATCAGTGCTTTATGTTAGCAGCATAGGCAGCTCTGTAATGGAATGTGACTTTGTAAAGTTGCACAGCTGAAAATTGGACACAGTGCCACAGACCTACAAGGCAGTAGGACATGAACACAGCAAAGCAGTTCACTTTCCTTCCACACCCCAGGACTCAAATGCCCAGCAGTAATTACAGCTTTACAGAACCCACTCAGTGCCTGCTGAGCAATGCCCTGCTTTGCTCTTCACTGGGATTACTTGCAGGATCAGCCCTTCCTGATACCACAAGCTAAGAGCCCGAGTTAGTTTGAAGTTTGTTTTGGATTTCACCTTGACTCTCCCTGCTGCCTGGACCCAAACCAAGTTCTGTCCACCTCGTGTTTTCGATGGAGACCAGTGAGGTCTGCATTTATTATCCCTCTCTCCGGCACTGATATAATGTCTGAAAGGCCTGCCAGACTTCAGATATCCCTGACAAAGGCAGCAACTACTCTGACAAAGATGGTTCAGCTCCAGGGGTAGCTCTTGCTATTGTATGAGCAATCTAATGTGCAAACTCTTTATTTGGTAGTGTAAGATCACAACTGTTTGATTCCCCAGAGCAGCATGGCTGTAAGGAGGAGATCCACATCACTACCTACAAGATGTTTCTGGGCTACTTGTTGGGGAGAATCATTTGATTTTTCTGGAGGAATGGGTTTTCCAAGAGCAAAGTGGCTTTGGCAGCTTTCTTAGAAATAAAACTAGTGAGGAAAAAATAACCATCCTGCTTTTGTGGCTTTTTACTAACTCATTCCTGCAATGTGTCCCATTATCAGGATGGAAAGGCACTTACAAAAACTGCACCAGTGTCTCCTGGTGGTGCACACACATATTGCAAACAACTTTTCACATTAGAACTGGGAAAGAAAACCGAAGCTCTTACTGTGGGAGGAGAAGAGGCAGGTATTTCCTGTTTCTGTGTAACATACAGCTAAACACACCAAAGAGAGTTGAAGGCTGTGCAGAAGTGGTATTAGACATGACTGTTAAAAGTGAGAATTTGATGTTAAAAAAAAAAAAAGACTTATTTTCAGACTTCTGAAATGGAATGAGCTAGCAAAGGAATCCCATTTCAGGGGCGTGGGGAAGCAAAGCCAAATGAATAGTGCTGTGCTTTTGTTTCACAGATAACTTCGGGAGATTCCTCCAGGCCCATCAGCCCTTCGTCCTCTGCTGCCCTTGGTGTCCCGGGCTCGCGAGGCCACAGCATCCTGCCTGTTGACTTCACCGTCCCTGCCAGTCCCGTTGGCTGTCTGGACACCTCGGCAGCCAGGCACAGGATTGCCATAAACCCCCGGAGGCAGAAAGGCTTTGCCAGCAAGAACCAGCAAACCCAGGTAAGTCTTTCCCAGAGGGAAATCACTGTGCAGAAGAAAAGGGATGTAAATGCAGTGCTGAAGGAGAAAAGCTATTTGTGAGGAGGCAATCACAGATCCAGAAGTGATGATAATGTGTCCAGCTTGCTCTATGCAGGCAGCTAACTTGGATGATACCTTAAAACATGGTCATTTCCTCAAAATATATTGACCTCAGAGTGTTTCAGAGATTCAGGAGAGATCAGTGGCCTGCCTTTCATGTTTTTAAACATGAGTGATTTCTAAGTTCTTGACTAGAACAGCACATTACCCACAGTATCAATAAATTCCAGTGTGGGGATTTAGTGTCTACATATTTTGTGTATCATAAATTTGTATGTGAATATAAAACACAAGCTTTGTGCATAATTCTTTAATTAAAACATCTTACTGCACCATACCAGGTGGACCAGCTGGAAAGTGAAGCATGTTTTCCTGCGGCTCCAGAAAAGAAGGGAAATTTAATAGAATTTCTTGAGAATGACCAGCATAACAGTGATTGGGAAGGTAATGCAGATCTATGAACTGCTAAGTTGATTGTTTGAACTCTTCTACACACAGTCAAGCTAGGTACCTTTTTTGGTTTTATACCATAAACTCAATCTTAATTTCTAAAGTGTGATGAGGAAAAAGTCATGTGCTCAATGTTGGCCTATGTTTTTATATCTTCTATTGCTACCTCCCCATCTTATTATTTGAATAACAGCTAATTGTTAGTAGTGAAACAATTATAAATGTATATTGTAAGAACAACTGAATTTTCTCTAAAATATCATACAAGTTTTTATCTTTAGCATTGTATCTTATGATAATGCTACATCTATACATATATACATAGGAATTCTTGCAGTTTGGCACCAAGGAGACTTGGGATGTGACACTCTGAGATATTAAGTCTCTCAAACCCGAGGATTAGTGTCTGCCGCTTGTCAATGAAGCGGCTGGGCATTGAGGACTGCTGCCGTTTCAGGGGAGTGAGTGACAAATGGAGCACACAAATGTCATCTATCTGGTGCTTGGGCATCTATGGCTCATTCATAAAGGGCTTTGGAGGTGCAATGGCAGACAAATAGGGGTAACTCATGCTAAATGGCTGCAGTGTCTAGAATGAATTATGAATATGAGTGATCCTTGAGCTGTAATCTTAAAATGCACACTTCTGTTTAATAAAGGCTTATCGACCCAGGCAGAATGTGGTGCGAGGGGAAGTGGAGTTAAGGAGACACCAACTGTGACAAGTTCCCATGACGCTGCTCCCAACTCTCGCGATTCCATGGCAGTGGTAGAAGATTCCTGTGCTTTGTTGCAAGAGGAAGCGTGTCTTCCAGGCATGGACTGTCACAGAGAAGCAGCTTCTCCAGCAAAGGTGGAGGAACACCAAAGAGAAGAGGTGCTGTTCAGTTTGGATGAAGCTGCTGGTGAATTGAAATTACATCAGGAAAATACCAATACTGAAGTGTCTGCACTTCAAAAACCTCATCCAATGAAAGCAGAGGCTGTTTTGCTACCAGACATACTAACAGATGACTTGTTTAGCAATGGCGTGGAAATTCGAGACATGAAAACATTGACAGACATTGCGCAAAAGTCATCAGCAAAATCTGTGGTCCAAAAGGACAAAGACTGGGAAAAGGAGGATCCACTACTTACTGGCAAAATAGAAGCTTGCCTGGGTCCTAGTGAGAATGAGTCCATCCACTCCTCCTCAGATCCTGCACCGAGCATTTTTCAGGTTGCTCTGGTGAATTCAGGGTCTGCTTTTGAAGAAGTGGCAGTGGCTGTTTTGGTTCCTGAAGACAGTTCAGGAACCAGTAATGATAAAGAAACTTGTGAAATTCTGGAAATGCGGTCCCCTGAAGGCAATGCAGAAACCAAACCAGATGCTCCTGCATCTGTCTTGGAGGCAGATTGCATGCTGCCCCCTGGCAAAGTGGATGCATGCTTCAAAGCAGAAATACCTTGTCCTGTTTCAAAGGATAACGAAGATAGTCAGCAAACCAACACACCATATACTTTTGAGAAACTGTCCATTGGATGTCTGGCCTCCTCAAGTTTGTTTGGCTTGAAGAGTAATATCTCTCCTAATAATGACAATAAGGAGAACCAGTTAAGTAGTACAGCTTCCCACACAAAAGCAGTGAGAGAGAGCCAGTCTTTGGAAGAAAACACAAAAACTCCACTAAAGACTGCTACTGCTAAACCAGTTAGATTTACAATTGCACCAGCATGGCAAAGATCTCTCTCAGGGGGTTCAAATTCAAAGGAAGATTCTTACAGCAGAAGTTCCCCAACCTCCCCTATAAGACCAGAGTTGTTTGAAGGCACAACAAAAGAGCACACACATTTTGATGCCGTCATACAGGAGTCTACAAAGAACAACTCCAATAGATGTGGTCGCGATATTAAGGACAGTGACCGGCATTCGAATTCCTCCATGGACTGGGCTGACCCTGAAGCACAAAACGTTGAAAACCCATTTGGTGTCAGACTACGGAGAACATCTTCACTACTGAAGTACCAGAGCGAAAGTCGTGCCGAGAACCCAAAGCTAATCCCCTCTGTTGCTCCCACCTCTCCGTCAGTTTCTGTTGGTGAGGATCCGAAATCAGCTGGCCCTGGGAAGTCATCCCCAGACCTTCCTGCTAGCACAAAATCATTTGTTAAAAAATCAGATCTCCCTGAAGACAAAAATCCTCCCAAGGCAAAATCTGAAGAAGTGGCGAAGAAGCAAAATGGTAGTAAACCTTCAGGTATTTACACAGTTTTTATCTAAATGTTATAGAAATTAGTGGCATTCTGGGACGCTTGGCAGAGTAGCAAACGAAAGAACTCACTTGAACAGGACTAAATTCAGCCCTGACTTCACCAGCACTGTAATTTAATTGGTTTGATAATTTGGCCGATTAGGGGAATTCTTGGTTTATCTTAATGGTGGGTGTATTCCAGCAAGAATAACAAGGGAATAATAGCTTGAGGGCATTTGAAATATTTTTGGTATGACCTGCTTCTACAATCAGCTAGAGCTTTTACATTGCTTTTTAAAACTCGCTGTTGTTTTGTAGTTAATTTTTCAGATTATGACAGCTGAAAACTTAACTAGGAATTGTATTAAGTGTATTTTTTTTTCCTCCAATCTTTTGGTTTAAAATATGAAAAAAAAAAAAGTGAAAGGGCGCCCTGTGTTTTCCTGCCTACATGAGAAAATAATGGTTATCAAAGTCATTTAATCTGCAATGTGAGGATGTTGTTTCAAAGGGAAAATCCAGTTCACAATGGTCTCACTGGAAGTTCTGCCATTGACTGAAAGGGAAGCATGGTCAGGTCGAAAGGGAAGCATGGTCAGGTTGAAAACTCCAGGGGAAACAGAAAAACAGTTATTGCCTACGACAGAATTGTCAGGGAAGGTACTTTTATCTCCTTGCTGTTCAAAGGATATTACAGATGCTGAAGGATTTAAATCACAAAACACTAGCTTTAGACTGACTTGACCTAAATCCCTTCCTCACTTCAGAAATGCCTTTTTTTTTTTTTTTTTTAAATAGAAAAAGTCTCCACTCCACATTTGGAAGCTGCTTCCTCTGAACCAGCTTGGGTCTCCGTGGCGAAACTAAAACAAAAGGGTTTCCAGGGCCACCCTCTTGCCAAAGAACAAAAAGCTGAAGACAAAGCTTTGACCAACATGGATCCAGAGCAGGTAGCAGACAGACTAATGGATCTCCCTGAGAGCTGCAAGGAGCTGCAGTAGCTTTCCCTGCACTGGTGACTTAAAGGCAGCATCCAGTGCGCTGCCCCAGAGGCCGTTTACCGGCAGTTTGGGTTTTCCACTGCTTTTGCACAGATTACCTCTGCAGCTGGGCAAGCCCTTTGCTTCCCTCATCCCTGAGACAGAGAGGATAACCTGCTTGCATATTTAGCAAGCCTGGTGTTTATAACAGCTGCCTTCTTTCTTCCTGCATTCATTTCTCCTCATGCCTCTCTTATAGCCAGCTGGTGAGAACGTGATGATGAAGAGTGTGCCTCCTATGCTGAGCTCGCAGGAAAAGAAACCACAAATGAAGACCAGTGTGTCTGCTGCAGCAGGTATTCTCTTTCATCCCCATCTTCACCTAGTGGCTATAGTTTTCATCAGTCGAAGGTGAAGGTGATGGGGTCACGAGGGACAGATGGCTGCATTTTTGGTAATCAGCACACTTTATACAGGGCCTGTTCAGACAGTGGTTTGCATATAAGGCAATGCACTGCCTTGCTTGCTCGCCAGGGAGGGTGAAAAAAGAACTTTATCTCTACTGTCAGTTCGTGAAGGACCATATAAACAGTATGGTGATTTACTATTGGTAGAGGTCAGTGCTAAAAAGTGTTTTCCAGGGAGCAATTGAAGTTGGACAGAGTCCAGAAGAAAACAGCAAAAAAGGTCAGGTCTTGCAGACCTGCAGTCAGCCAGAAAGTACTGATGGGAGTGGAGTTGTTTAGTCTAGAAAAGGAGAATTAATTCCCATCAAAGCGTGGGCTTAAAATGTGTTGGGGAGGCTTAGCTTAGACATTAGGGAAAGCTTTCTAGCAGTCAGGGTGTTGAAGTGTGACACAAATTGCTTCTGGAAGGTGTGCAGTTTCCATTGCTGGGTGTTTTTGAAAGGGGGTTAGTTATTTAAACATGCGTCAAGAATAATTCAGGTAGAGTCAGTTCCGCCCTCGGGTGAGCAGGGAAATTGGATGGTGCCTCTTCTCTGTGACTGTAGAGAGACACAGGGGAAGAGTGTGACTCAGACGTCGTGACTCACGAACCTCTCCCAGGGCTACTGCTGGGCTGCAGCTTATCCTCCCCTGCGTGCTCAGCGTGGTGCCAAACCTCAGAGACACGCTCCCACTGCGTACAGATAAGCCAGTTCCTCAGCTATAAAAGCATTTTGTGCTAGCTGAAAGCTACTGACTTCAGATGCTCCTTAAGAACATAAGATCTGCTCCACTGTGTCAGAGCAGTGGCTCATCTGATCCACGTTTGTGTCTGCCCCTGGCTGTAAGGGAGCCTGTTTTTTGGTTTCTGTGAACTGTCAGCACTTTCTTCTCCCTTAATGTATGCTTGAGGTTTTGTGTGTGATGCACACATCTTGCACTCAGCAGCAAGAGGAAGGACAACCAAAGGTTGACTACGTTTGGACATGAATTTCAAGAAATCAGATCCTTACTTTACTGAGCATGATTGTTTTGTTATGGCTACGTAGCAGCCCATGTTACAGCTAAGGGGAGACTGCTCTTCTCTTTTTTTCTCTGTTTTGACCCTAGGCATGGTGGAGGCTTGTCCCAAAGCCTGTCTTCCCTTCAGTTTGCATGTGCCACTGTTTTGGGGTTTTGTTTTACTCTGAGCTGTTGAAAGAATGCAAAAGGGGTTTGAGACTCACTTTTGCTTGTTACAAAGAAGAAAGTCTCCCGAAGTGTGGAAGTCTATTTCCAAAGTCAGATATTCAATAAGACAGAAGTTCCTTTCTGACAAATGTAGTATGTATGAGGAGCTACGGCCTTTTCTTACTGGACAATGTACTTCCTCCAGTGTTCCCTAAGTATAGTTTAACCCCTGCAAGAACTACCAGGCTTGTAAAAAAAAAGACCAGAGACCTCCTGAGAGGAGGTAAGAACTTCTGTGACTTTGCCCAGGAGTATGACTAGCAAAACTGAGGGCATTTTTCATGAATTTAAATACAAACAGGATCAAAGTTCATGAACTTAACATTGCTTAGGTCCCCATGTGGCTTCTCACACTGGAGCACAGCAGCCTCATCTTGTCTGCCACATACCTCACACCAATTAATGAAGAATAAGAAGATGTTTGAGTATTTCCCAGGCTCTGACTTATGCATGGAGATATAATACTGCCTGGGTTGGAGTGGAGGGACACAGGATGCACAGCATTGACAGGCTTGTGAACTGTGTTGTAAGAAATAAGAGGTACTTCTGTTCAGAGCTGCCTTCTGCAGAGCCCCATCGCAGGCAGTAGGTGTGAAGACATCCAGCTTGAAAATCTCCCAGCAAGATGGATGGAAGAGGCCTTTCCTAAATGGGAACTTGACGCCAAACTAGCAATGTTGTCTGCAGTCCTCCTTCCTGTCTGAGGATGAGAGGCTTATGTTAGGCCGCACGAAAAACATTTGGCCCCACAAGCATCCCACCTTCTTGCTTTACAGATCCAAGAACATAAAACAGTGATTTGACCTTATACTTAATAGTATTGCAGGAGTAGGAATATTTGTGCTCACAGTGAAGACTGAAAAACAAATCTTTAGCCTTCTCATTGTTGAAAACAAGTGCCAGTTTATTTAACTCCACAACGAACCTTACCCTGCAGGTGCTCAGCTTACGCTTTCCTGCATGCTCAGGACTCATTTCTAGATTTTCCTGCACTCACAGACCAGAATAACCCTGTGGAACTCCTTGCTGTATGCTGTCATGGCAGCTAACAGCTTGAAAGAAAGGATGGTAGAAAGAAGGAATAAGCCAAGAATATGAATAGCAAGAATATCTGGGACTATATTCTCCACACATTTGAAGAATTTGGAAGAACTTCATGTGTCAAGAACTAGATAATTGCTTATCTCCTGTGCCTCAGGAGAAGATTCCTTTCAGGGTAGATTATTCAGGGACAGCTTAGAATTATCTTTTCCATTGCAATAGTTAGTCCTAGCCATTGTTGCAGCTGGACAGTTTGTGCTAGCCATACCCAGATCAGCCATTTCTTTTGACTTTTATTTTCGAGTCACAGACATTCTGGACTGTAAAAGGATTGCATGAAAGTGAGGAAAAAAGTACTGGAAGAAATTGAGTTTTAACTGTTCTGCTGAATGATGGATATCTTCTTGTTGGCAGGTAAAGTTGGACCTATTGCTCAGGAAGCCTCTGTGATTCCTGCTATTGAAAAGGAAACACGACCCTCCTCTAACCTGCCAATGACATCTTGCAGCCCCGTTGAACCACCATGGCTATCCCTGGCCAAGAAGAAAGCCAAAGCATGGAGTGAAATGCCCCAGATTGTACAATAGCAAATGACCTGAGCATCCTTCTTTATATTGCCAATAGCTGCATTAACTCCATATAATCACTTCTTTACTGTGACCATTTTTGAGAACTAAGAGCCTTAGAACTTCTGTCCATACTGTTACATGTAAACAATGAAGAAATACCATGGAGGGCTTAATCTGAAGTATTGGGGAGCTGAGTATTTCCCACTACCAAATACTAGAAAAACTTGATCAATTTATGTACTTACATGGTTGACTAAAAGACATTTATGCTCTGAGAAGACATGCTTCAGACTTTTTAATATTTCCCTTTCAAAACATATTTATAAAGTTTCCACTAACCTTACAGTATTTTGTGAAATTTGACTTTGGATAGGAAATTAACGTGTGCTTATAAAATAGATGTACTGCTCTGCACTGACACATCGTGACTCATGGGCGCTGGTGTCATAACACTTCTCTATCTGATGCTGTGAGACGGGCAGTCTGACCTTGCTTCCTGTTGTTAATGCATCTGTTTTGTGATAGCTATAGGACCCAAACCGTAGTGTGAGATGGAGTGATTCTGTTTTCCAGCTGGTCATTTGGTTGTCACTCCTAAAGAGTGTGTTGGAGATGGGGAATAATTACAGTCCAGAAAGTGACGTCTTTGCAGCAAGCACCACTGCTGTCTGTGTTCATATAGCTGTGTATTTGGGCAGGTGTATTTACTGTAATTTATAAAAGGTCATCTGGTTTCCTCCTTGTCTCATCCTTTTTTTTTTTTTTTTTTTTTTAAACCAAAAAATTGACATCCATCTAAAAATGTGCATTTGGGAAACAATTATTCTTTCAGGGCCTAGCCTTGCAGTCACTAAATCCACAGGAGTTTTGCTTTAAAGGCAGCAGACGTTTGAAAAAGAAACCTGGAAAGTGGTGATAGCAGTTTAACTGGCAGCGATACTTACTGTTCCTTTCTCTTTTTTCTTTTTGCAGACTTGTACATTTATAAACTAATTTTTGTTTATAGTCAAGGCAGAATTTGAAGGCTGATTTGGCTGAAGGACTGTTTTTAGCCATTTGGTAGGTATGCTTAAGGAAAATGTTATCTATTGCTAAGTTTAGCAACAAAGCAAAAATTTTGGTTTCGGATGAGATCTTACAATTCTGTCCTGAATTTAAATATTTCAGAATCGCAGAATGGTTGAGGTTGGAAAGGACCTCTAGAGATTATCTCGTCCCAAACCCCTGCTCACGCAGGGACACCCAGAGCATGTGGCACAATATATAGCTTTTGAAATTTGAACATAGTATTAAATAAAGAACTGGACTGTGAAATGTCTTTTATAGGCGTAAACTTACTCAAATAGCTCCACTGAAGCTATAGATTCTACTTATGTATATTTAACACCAGAAAGAGTAAGGATTTCGCAATCTGGTATTCCAGTCCATCCTTTATTACTACTTGTTACTCTCCATTTTAAGAAGCATATCTTCTCTTGCAAAGAACAAAACTATTTGTGTTTCTCTGAATAACATAAAAGAGCATACTAAACTTCAATTTCTGAAGTTTTGTATAGCTGACGTCCCATCACAAGCTCTCTGACCCTCTGGAAAATACATGCTTTTCAATATTCTGCAAATTTTCTTCTCTTTGTTACCATGGATTGCATTCCTTCACCTAAAGTGCTGCAGGTGATACTAAAATCTCTCATCCCTTGTGTTGCTTTTGATCCTAACATTGATTGTTATGTTGAATATGTATATATGTTTTTTTAATCCTTGCCATGAAGGAGCCCTTTTTGTATTCTATTCCTGTATTTGGTTTACTATTAAACACTGCTATCAGTGATGATGATATAATTTCTGGGAAAAAAAGGGTAATTGATTGTTTTCATTTACTAAGGAAAAAAATGTAAAAGGCCTTGGACACTATGAATGCTTTATATGGGTATATTTCATTGATCTTATTCTGAGATTATTTAACCCTGTGGCCTAGGATTGATCAACAACCCTGCTCAGAAGCTGTGGTGATGGACTCAGGAGCTGTTCTGGGTCTGTTTATGGGAGTTTGAAAAGCCTGAGCTGGTGGCCCTCCTCCTCGTCAGGAGCTGCTGCTCCTCCAGCTCGGGGCTTGGCTTGAAGGCCGGTGCTGCTGCTGCCTCAGCAAGCCTTGCAAACACCCATGGGAAGGTGTTTCAGTATTGCTGAGACAGGACACAGTTGCTGTGTTTGAAAATAAGCTGTCCTGAAGTGCAGAGGTCATTGCAGAACTTTGCTGTGGGTTTGTATGGCTTGGTCCTCAGCAAAGGAGCCGGGAAGCTCTTCCCTGCAGTGCAGGCCATGGGCTCTAAAGTGACTTCTGTGCAAAGTGACAGCAGAGGGTGCTAGTGCCATCCCCAAGGAGCTCGGAGGGTTCGTGAGCCCTGGAAGGCAGATTTCCGTGTATGTTTGTCTACAGATGCACTGTTCCAGCAGGCTGGAGGCTCGCATTGATCCAGAGGAGAGGAGTCCAAGTGGGGGACTTAGACTTCTGCTTGTGATTCAACTGGGTTTTTTTGAGCTATAGAATATGGGAAATGCTTCATTCTGTTTGCATAAGAAGCCACTAAGAATTGGTGAAAACTATAGGGAAAGGCAGCTTGCATAGTGACTTAAGTCCTATGCAGGAGGACATGTGAACATATCCAAAACGGGCAATTGCAGCTTGGCATTTTAATGCTCCTGGTGCCTGGTTGGAAGCCGATGGTCCCGGCCAGATGTGGAGCCTGATGATTTTACAGGAGAGACAAACAGCAACTTGGCAGGCAAGAGGATGGTGAACGTGGGGATTCCTCCTACGCTAACACTGAACGAACTGCATAGGCTAAGGCTCAAAGGGAATTTGTGCATCCAGCTGCAGTGTTGGATTTAACCAGAGCCACTAAACAATAAGTAGGTGGGAAAACATGCAGAATAAGCAATTGACATCACAATTTCATATGATATAAAGACGAAGATGCAGCAACAGGGATTGATAAAATAATCCACATGCAAAAGGTGGTTTGGTACCTGAAACCGCCGCAGTCCAGCCACGTCTGCCTCAGATTTCTGTTATTGTTGAAAAAGATAGTTTCTCAGTCTTTTTATTTTGAGTTCCTTTATAATCAGTCATAGTTTGTAGGAATCTTCACAGATCACTGCTACCTACTTTAGTAAGTAATTCAAGCGAATTACATCACAGTTTCCATACTGTCCCATTCTCACTTCCCCATTAGCTTTGATTTGCAGGTATTTTTCCAGAGCAGAAGAATGAGGGCTGTGTGTTTTAAAATTAGAAACTTTTCACACACTTCAGAAATAGGTTTCTGTGGCATTTAAGTAACTTTTTCCAAATGACGCAGTAAGGTCAGCGTAGCAGCAGCAGCAGCCGTGCATAGGAAAGGGCCGAAGCCCACGAGGTGTTTTGTTTCCATAGAATTTAACTGGCTTGCAGCAGCCCTCCCTAATGATGCTGTTGGCACCACAGGGAGCTAACGAGGCAGGAGGGGACGTTGCTGGCTGGCGCGGAGCAAGCACGTCCTTCCTGCTGGCCTAAATACCAACCGTGTCGCCGGTGACGAAGGCAACCGGGGCGGCTGAGCAGAGTTGCCGCCGTCCAGCAGCGATGGGGATGAGCCCCCCGCAGAGCCGTGTCTTGCCAGTGGTTGCACAGTGGGAGAAACAACTTCACTGGGCTCTGCAAGCTGTGAGAGTATGTTTCATTGATCCATGGGTAAAGAGAGAGACTTTTCTGTTGCAGCTAAATGAGAAAATTAGGATATTTCTACATGAAAAAAGGAGCTGTGTTTCAAATGCAGCATTTCATTCTGTTCGTTCTGTTTGGATCCAGAATCACTTGCTAAAGAGGAATCTATGTGGCCTTTCTTTTCTAGCAGACCTCTTCATAAAAAGAAGCTCAGCCCCAGCAGGTGACCTGATCTGCACTTCTATGAAAGGACCTAAGAGGTGCTTGAACACAAGGGCTTCGTTTTACATCTGCCCTTGTGACACAACAGCTTGGTAGAGGGGCATTCCTAGTGTTCGGATCTCTTGAGCAAGTAATGCCTCCTTAGGGCACGCTGCTGCCTGCCTGGACGCGGGGCTTTCAGCTGGAGGCTCCCCGCTGCACCCAGCAAAGTGAGGGTTTGTGCAGCTTCAGGGATGCTCGTGAATGAGCTGGTGCCCGTCGTTGTCCACATGTGGCCTCGTAGTGTCTTTCATACTGTGTTTAATTAATTTGCTGTAGTCATTTTTGCAAAGCGCAGATAGCTTTATGGCTGCACACCGCTGGTTTGGTCCTACACGGTGAGTTCAGCTCAGTAAGGTTTCATCTGTTAATGCCTTTTCCCCCTCGTTTTTGTTTCTTTTTACCCCGTCTATTTGCATAGATACATTTCTTTCAGCGTCTTTCTCGAGGGCGAGGCGATAGTCTTGCTGAGCTCGTTTTCATGGCACGTGGCTCCGTGGCCGCTGTGCCTGGTCCAACCTGCTGCCGCCTCATGGGCACAAGCAGGGAAAAATCAGCAATTTTGGGCAGCCGAATTGGTATTTTCACTAGACCCGCATATTTTTTTTTATGAGCAGTATGAGTGTGCTTCTTGGGGAGAGGGAACTTAAACAAGAGCAGACTTTGTGCCATTTTCCAAGGAAATGTAAAATAACGGGTGTTTTGGGTGCTGAATGGTACCTTGGGCTTTCTTCCAGGTCCCAGGAAAGGTTCTGACCAGCAGGAACAAATCACTAACGTCAGCAGAATTAGTTTGGTATCCCTCAGACTGTAATTGGCCTTTTTACTTCTTCATGACTCAAAAATAAATCTCAAAAACATCTCTAAAATAATGAATGACGTTCATATTAAAGCCAATCTGTTAAAATGCAGCTTAACAGGGAGACAGCTCTTATTAGGTATCCACATGTAATTACAAATGTTTCTCCTAATAGCCCAAGCTTGATCTTCTGCCTTTAATTAGTCTAATTATATTTAATAATGAATTGTGGTAACCCTTTGGTCATTTTTTTTTTAACTGCAGAAGTGGCTGATCAGATCTGGCTTTGAATGGGATCCCTTGACTGAAGGCAAAATCAGCCTAAAACAGCTAAAAGGAGGGCGGGGAGCAAACGTGCAGCTTTTGCCCTGTTTTTGGAGACGTGCTGCTCCCCAAGGTGTAGGTGACACCTTGTTACCCGTGTTACCCTCACCCAGCGACACTTCCTGGGCATCCTTCACCAACGTGACCTGGTGCTTTTGCATGTGGAGCCTTTGCTGGGCTGTTGCTGTTGAAAGGTGCCGCCTCGGGAGAGCTCTGACATAAACTTTTCTTGCAGGATTGATCGCTCTCTGACACTGGTAACAAAATACTGTTTTTTATTTCAGACATCTCAGTGTATGAGTGAGGAAAGTAATCTGATTAGCCCATGTGCTGGAGAAATGAACCAAAGAGAAGGTGAAAATACTAATAAAAAATACAATTGATTTGCACTCAAACTGGGCTTGGAGTTTGCAGGATATGCTCCAAGAACAAGCTTATGTAACCTCTATTTCTATTCAAAAAGGTTTATGTGGGTCCATACTGAATTATGCATTTAAAATTAATCCACCGAGGCAGCCCACTGAGATGCCACTTCCCATTTAGTAACTGCATTAAGGACTTTGTGCTTCGTTTAGGAGGGGAGAGAGGCTTTCTTTGCGCTGGGGAGGGGAAATGGTCTGCAGAGAGGGACTGGCTCCAACCAAGCACCTCTGCTCTGAGTTACCCACACAACTAGTCTTGGCTTCTCTGGTGCAGCTCGTAGAGAACCGACCAAAACTCAGCTAAACTGTGACAGATTCTTAGAGAGAAGATTAATAGTGTGCGTTTTTTTAGGAGTTGGGGACGTCTTACTCTGAGTTCTGCAGTTACCAGGTGTTGGGGACCTGCAATGAACAGGCACAAGCGATACGCATTTATAACAGCATCAGCAACTCAAGCTCATAAGTGTCTTGCTTATATAGTTTTCCAGTTCTTTACACATTTCAGAAGGGTCAAGAGCTCTTCTAGATGTTTACATGGCTTGTATTACACAGGGGACATCGAAGGCTCTTAACTCTTCTCCTCTGCAGTCTTCGAAATGCAATTCTGCTTCTAAACTGACTGCAAAATGGCGTTGTGAGGCTCTGTGCTGCCTCTGTCTGACTTCAACTTCCTTAGCTTCAAAATAAAATAAAAACATGCCATGAAAAGCAAATTGAGGCCTTTGCACCTCGTTCCTCGCTCGAAATCACTGGTTTGGGGAACGGTTCTGTTTGCTGGCTCCAAGCAAACCTCTTGTCTCCCCAGGCTGCTGTTGGTTGCTGTTATTTATTATTAAGCAAGTGCTTTGGGACCCTAGTTTAAAAGAAAAATGCTGGATACCTAACAGACCTTTCAGTTTGTGTTTCTCGTTCTGTGAACAGAGCCCCTGCTACCACAGTAAGAAGTAATTCTGCAAACACTGAAAAGGCTGGTGCAGAGTTGTATCTCCCAGTGCATTTGCCCCATTCTCTGGTCCCCTCCATAATCCAGCTAGTCTGGAGGTGGGTGGAAGCCTTTGCACATGGGGGCAAACAGGGTGCTCTTGGCTGGGTTCTTTGTGCCTTTTCTTCCATCGCTCTTAATTTTCATCGTTTTCTCTGCCAGCCCTTGGTTTTAATGAAACTAGTAGAATTTATGAAATTTTTACCACCTCCTTTCAATTTTGGTTAAAAACAGCCACCTGATTCAAAACTTATCAAGAATGATGGACAGGCAGTGTAATTTTGTAAGTTGAGCCTCCCTGGAAAACCAAGCTAAAAGTATAAATCATTGTAACAAGATCTTTTTTTCTCATCTCTGCATTTTTGTCTGCATTTGCAGACAGCAAAGGGAACAAATTGGTTGGTTTGCTGCTTTATTTTTGTGCGAGAGAACTAATATGTGTGATTTACTAGAGGGGAGCTACGTTGAAGAAAAAGATTTTTTTGTAAATATCAAAAATGCTTAGTAATTTTTATCTATTTAGGGATTAAATTCAATTTTCAAGGTCCAAGTGCTATAAAACTTTTGTCTCTTGCAGGTCTGACTGTGCTGTGTTAGTTGAGAGTTTTGCTGCTGCGAGGGGTAATGCAGCCAATCCCAGAGAGGGCTTTGGTAAGGTAAATACCCTCTTATATAGTGCCTTATTTTAAATAGTTTAGCCTTTGCCAGATCTGCTACAAAATTAAGGCTCAGATCCTCAGAGTTATTTAGGTGCCTCTGCCTGGAGAATCAGAGGTCTGAGTATTTGGGGAACTAAAGTTAAATTTGAAAACAATGATGAACATCTCGAGGGAGAGAAAATATCAGTGACTAAAATAGATCAGAAGCGTTTGTTTAAAGTCTTATCATTTTAAGGACATGCGTAGATTTATTTGTGTCTAGATTAAGGGTAAATAAGAGCATAAAATTACACATTCATTTTAATATGTGAAAAAGCAACTGGTTGCATAACTGTCGAGTTATGAAACCTATATTTTTGTCCTCTGTATCCTGAACATCTGTGGCCTATATTTAATTGCAGTTTTCATCTTCAGTTTGAAGAAACAATGCTGAGCCCAAAGATGGAAGTGATCTGTAGAGCGAAACCAGCTAAGTGCTGTGGTCAGGTCTTGCTAGCTACCAGCAAAGGCTTTTATGCAAGTTCTTGTTTAGAAATTGCCTTTGCTAGGTTAAATGCAGTTAGTTAAGAATGCTCCAGTGTTCTGAGCAATCTGAGGACGGGAGGTGTGAGAGACCCTAGCTGAGCAGGAGCACAGGGACAGAGGCGTGGCACCGTGTTGTGCTCTTGGTTTTCGAGCAGAAGTCTGTGCTGATTTCAGTGGGGAGTCGTTCTGCTGAAATATTGATGACGGGATGTGCCCATAGGCAGTAAATGACAGGATGGGGAAAGTAAAGCAAGCCACCAAAAGGAGATAGAACAACCTGAAATGCAGAACTAAAGGGAATGAGCGACATCTGAAGTAGCATTTCTGAAAAAAAATGGGTATTGATGTGCACAGAAAGACACACATAGATGAGATTTATCTCATCACCTTTCACAGAGCACAGCATATGGGCCACATAGCTTCAGCCAAGCCAAGACGTCAAAGTGCCACCTATGTTTTGCGCTTAGTGTCTCTATAATGGGCAGGATGAGGTTTCTGTTTCAGTCAAGTTCAGTTTTTGGAGACTTGTAATTCAGATCCAAATGCAAATCTGCATTTGTGACTCAGAAATCTCTAACTGGCAACCTAATCATAGAAGGAAAAAATGGCTCCATAATGCAGAAATAGGATGTAAGATTTAAAGGGACTGCATCAGTCGTGTAAAATGCTGGGAGTCAACAGCTATTCTGGAATATTTTCATTTAGTTTGCTTCCTCTTTCCTGTAGCTTTTGCACCATATTCAACGTCAGAATAGGCATCTAACAGCACATCTGTGTTAGAAATCAAGATGTCTGCAAACGTGCATGGATAAAGACAAGTTACAGGGTCTTCTTTTTTTTTTTAAAAAAAAGATGTCCTTTCAAGTAAATATTTGAGGATATCCCTTAGTATCTTGAAGAGATATTTCACACTAAAGCTATAATTTTCTGCAAATACAATAGGGGTTATTTCTGCAGCAGTAAGGAATTCTCACTCTCCTGTTTCTGGAATGGATGGGTGCGCTGCCTTTCTTAGGCCATTCAATGATGAAGGCCTGTACCTCTCTATGGCATTAACATTTCTCATCAAACAGGTATCCAAATTAACCAGAGAGAAGCTATTTGCATTTATCATCAAACCATGGCTTTTACTGGCACTTCGAGTTCATTTCATTATAGTCTATAGGTATGTAGATTAAAAAGAAAAAAAGAATACAGAGGAGTCATCAAAACAGCATAGCAGTAATGCATATACTTTTAGCGCTGCCAGCAGTCCCCTTACTTACAGAGGATGCTTTTAGATGTAAATTTCATAATTTTCCAGAATAGGGAGGACATTCAAAGAGCAGCTGTGAGTTACTCTGAGTAAGTTTGCTCTGTAAATTGCTTGAGAAGAAACCAGACTCTTCCTCGAGACTGCAATGAATTGTTCCCAGCACTTCACCTTCATACACTAAATGAAAATGCAGAGGAAGCGGCACAATATTGGCTGAACCTGCTTCAGAACATTGGCTGGGGCCACAAAGCAAGTAATTAACAAGCTGAATGAAGCATTTAAGCCCACGCCTTATCATTTATGTAACTAACCTTTGAGTTTTGGACGCACTGGTAAGCTGCAGCGAAGCCTACACAGTGTTTCTTTTATGTGTGCGTACTGAGCAAACGGGAAACGCATTCCCTGCCATTTGTTTTTCACATTTTCAGCACTTATCAGAGTTCTCTGCCTGAGTGATCTTATATTGCAAAAATGTATGCCTCTTGCTCCTTTATTTCTGTAGTGCCGTATAAATCTAGTTGAGCCTCAGCTGCGTTGTGTGCGTGGGGATATGCTGCTTTTAAGGGTGTTTTGGAGGTTGTTTAATGCGTGACTCGTAGCACCAGGGAAATAAAAAAAATTGATGCCATTTCTCATGGAAGAAGTGAGCAACAGAGAGAATGGCAGAGGCTTCTGCAAACTCCTTGTTCATGGAGGCTGCATTTAGGAACAATTCTGGAAGCAAAACAGGAGCGCTGTAAAGCCATGTCATGCGAGTGAGAGGTCTGAAAGACGTATTTTCCATTCTTGTAATGCCTCTGTATTTCCTGTCCTGAGAAATGCTGGGCACATTAGGAACACTCAGCCCGCTGGTGACAACATCAGCTTCCTGGAGTGCTCCTAATCCTGAGCAGGGAAGTCTAACATCACCTCTGCACTGGGGGAATGAGTCATGTTCCTCGTTAATTCTCGTGCTTTCCTTTCTCCCTCCTGTTCTTTTCCCCATCATTTTATAACCAGACTTATTTGGAGCTCTTGTAAGACAAACACCATTTCTCCTTGGCGGGAGGGAAACAAAATAGCATACTTAACGTGGTTATGTAACACACTGCTACTCATGCCTAAAATGAGGTCATTTTGATTAATATATTTATCTGGTGTGCAGCTGTAGCAGGAGATGTAATTGGGATTGAAGGAGCACTGTTTTATTTCATGGTCTTTTCAGCACAGCGTTTGGCTTTTGTCACTAATGTCCCCAGACCTGAAGGGGGTTGTTAGCTGATGGGATAATCTGTGCCCTCGGTGTGTGTCCTGGCTCTGCAAACCTTGGGAATATTTACACTGCAGAATCAAAACTTCCTTTCTCTTCCCTTTCCCTTGTAATAAGTCTGGTAAGAATTTCTTAATAATTGGATTTATTGAAGTACTCCAGAGAAATGTAAATAGCAGGAAGGAAAGTGTGTGAGGTGGGGGAGAGCAGACGCATGGGCTCTAAATTATCAGGGGAACAGAGAGGGTTAGCTGGATAAAAATGGTGCAAGTGAAGCAGAGGTAAATTGTGGGACTCCTGGAGCTGAAAACATTGCTGGAGGAAGGGGGGAGAGATGAGTGATAAAGGCAGTTACAGAGGGATAAAAGAATAAGCTGAGCAACATACGTCAAATGGATCTAGTGTCTTCTCTGGGAGTCAGATAATCAGCAGAATTTACTTCTGGAATACAAGGGATTCTTTTTTCCTTTTGGGATGTTGAATTGCTATTCTTCAAAGTTCTGACGCAGCCGGTGCTATTTCGGTGTGATGACTCCTAACGAGACGTGTTAGGCGGCTGCTGCTCAGAAGCCGGCATTTAAAAACACTCTGTTTTTCTGTTCCGCTCTTTCTGGCAAAAAGCTCGTTATTCTAGTGCTCGTTCTCTAACCTTTAGTTACCCTCCTTGCGTAAGTGGAAAGCAGCCTCCCACCATGCAATTCTGTGACCCACTTGTGCCTTTCCAGTAGTGACTTTATGAGTTATGAAAGGTGCGTCTGCCAAATTGCTACAGAAACATTTACCCTACTGACCCTGATTTCCTAGATATTATGTAGTCATCGCTCGCTAAGGAGCGAAAAACAATATACAAAATGTGAAGGAAAGTGACTTCAGCGCTGCTGAAGATCCCTGGATGTGTGTTCCCCTGCCTCGCTCGAGCCCGTGCTCGTCATTGATAAAAGTACATGCGGAAACTGCTCTTAAATCATTAATGCTTCAGTAATCTTTCAAAATGAATGTCAGGTGGGACATTCAGTACTAATAGTCACAGTACAAGTAATTGAGTCATCTAAGGAATAACAATTGCTTTATTGAACTAACCTATGGTCTAAATTGTGATGCTGAGAATTTCTAGCATTTCTAGATTATCTGCAGAATTGCTGAAATCCTTTACATCATCATGTCATCTATTAGCAGGTTTTTCACTCATGGATAAAACCTGTGTGGAAGAGACTGAAATTCTAATATAAGCCACATAGAGAAAACTATTCATTATTTTTGCAAAATCTTTCTGTATCTCATAGAAACACCAAAAGCCATGTGCTTAGTTTCCTTTTCCACCACACAATTCAGCATAAGTCACTTATACAGTCACTTATGTTAATAGCTTATTTTTGCTTTCTTTTTTGGTATTGCAAATCAAGAGCAGATCTACCTAAACAAAAGATGTTACACTCGCATAAACCTGGTATTGACAGCACACTTGGGGTTTTATTATATAGATTCTGTCAGCCAGTATATTTTCTGTTTCAACAACAGAGATGTCCTGCTGTAAGATGTCACCTATCCAGGATGTGACAGCTCAGGGCTCATCTTCACACTTGGTACAGGTGACTGCTGATAAAACCTTGCTCAGTTTGAGCACTGGAAATACTTTCCTGGCCCCTTGCTGTAAAGCACCAGCCTACAGGAGTTCATTCCTGAAGCTTATAGGGGCATGGAAGGTGTCTGTTACACTGAGAATGTGACTAGGGATGGAGGGAAGAACAGGCAGTCCATGGCTGACAGCGCAGATTAAGTAACTGTTAATTTAACAACTGCAGTCCTCAACCTGGCTTAGCTTTTGCAGATTGAAACATTGCCATTCCTTCAACTCGTCCACGTAAAGAACCACAGTATAATAAATAAATGTCCCAGGATTTTGTGGTATTTCATTCACAGAACAAAAGAGCTGAATGCTAAAGCTGAGGCAGAAATGAGGTGTCAGGAAAGCCAAGGCTACGGGAGTAAGCCAACTGAAAGCCTTTCCATGATGATATGAGATTAGTAGTTTTGGATTATTATTTTAATATGTAGCATTATGTAAGTGTAGGTGACTAGAATACTTTTAATATCATTCAAATAAACATACATAGGTATTTGGTTGTGAAAAGCACTCACAGTGAACAAGTAGCTTAGATAAAACTTATTTTCTACCTTGCATATAGAGGACAGAAGTAAAGCAAAATGCGCCAAGTGCTACCCCTTCAGTTCCCCTTCATTTAATGTGGCAAAGAAAACCATCCTTCCTTGAGCATCCTTTACAGACCGTGAGCTTCAGGCAGTTTGCCTTCTGTGCATTTGTTCCCACACCAAGTTCATGGGATTGTTCAATCTAGGAGGGTTTCTTTCTCTAAAATACCTTTATCGAAAATACCTAAAAGCAGCAGCTCCGTTTTTATGAGTTCTGTGACAAGAATAGCAACTTGGTTATTAGCTGGTAGAACACCCCTTCGTAAAGATAATCACAATAGAAAGTTTAGAGAGTTACATAAAGCACAGTGGACAAGTAAGGTCTCTGTCACCTAGCAGAGCATACCAAACAGCTGTGCCTGTTAACACAAAGCTTTAAGTGCCTTGCATAGTTAACTGCAGCAGTCAGAGCTTGAGAGCACAGCAGGAAGACACTAAAAAGATATTGGACAAATCTGTTCCAGGATGCAGCTGAAAGATTATCTTAAGCAAAGACTTTTTTTTACTGCTTTCTTGTCCTGGTTGAGTAATGTGTCATGTTTATTCAGTGTGTTCATCTTTGCAGGTCTTTTATGAGAGCCAAAGAGTAAAGAACACAAAAATTTTAATCAGCAAACAACTCTCCACACAGACTTTGTCAGTACAACATAGGTATAAGTACATCTACAAACACATACAGGTTCTTTGGACTATGATTTCTTGTTAAAAAGATACGGTATATGACAATGTGAACAAATTTGGAAAAGAAAGTACTTCAGTCTTATGTAGAGGTAGCTGAACAGTTCTCTGTTCAGTGATATAAGAATATAACTTTCTTCAAGTTCATTACAATACACAAAAAAGATGTCTTTACAAACAAATGGAATACACAAGCCCACAAAAATGTTTTAATTTAAAATGGCTTGATATATTTCTGGCACTCTTGTAACCACATAGCTTGATGCAATTAAAGTGGACAATTGTACGTTGTCATATTAAGACATCTTTACACAGTCCTTCCCTCCTCACTTTTGTGCTTCTCCCTTACCTTTCCTAAGTTATAGAAGCTATTACCTTATTTTTGCTACACTTCTGCTCTGTAAGAAACATTTGTTCGGCAGATTTATTATAAAGACTTAAAGGTGCATGTGTGTATATTTATTTATAAAATATATGGCTATGACTTTCTGAAAAAACTCCAGAATGGCAACCAATAATACAGGCACTTGTATGTGAGGGTTAATTTAGACCTTATGAAACTCTGACATTAGTAAGCACTTCATATGGGAGTAATAGTTCAGTTTTTATTATCCACCATTTTAATCTTGACTAAGCAGATTAGTTTCTTGTTCCCAGATAGTACTGATTTAGAAATCTGCTTCAGAATAGTGACTTTATTGAAACTTTACCTTCTTTTTGTAGCTGTTAGGCTAGTGATATACCGGGCTTTGGAGGAGACCGCAGCTCACCACACCTTAAAGGAGGTGCTGCACCAGTCACAAGTCAGCTTGTGAAACTGATAAGTGAAGACTAAGGGGGAGGTCTGTAAATTCCTCCTGCCCATTCCTGAACGTTGCATTGAAATACAACTCCTGTCCTGAACACTAGTAAAATGCCAGCACCAAGAAAAAAAAACACTAAATCACTACCTAAACCACAAAGCTTGATTTTCCACCAAGCTCTCTATCCGTTCTTTACTGTGCAGCATAAATCTAAATGCTAAATCCAAAATCCAAATCCAAACTTTTTTTTTTTTTTCTTCCCCTCTCTCTTTCCTCCAAGGATTAACCTAATCTTGGGTTAGGAAGTCAGTGGTTCAGGTGTTGTGTTAGTGAGCAGTCAGTCACACAGGATGGAAGCACAGGCCCTCCAGTAGGAGATCAGCCATTCAGTATGACCAGGGTATTTCTTATTGCTACCAGCTAGAGGAAAAGAAGAAATTAAAAATAACGTAGTAAGGAGAACTTGGTTACAACACCAGAATCCAAACCATTCCAGCATTTCATTAATGCTACTAGATTACTTTCTACAGCTGTATCTGAGATTACTCTAGCACTTTATTTTCCCTCCCTCTTAAGGAGTAGATTAATCCACTCTTACCTCAGGTTTATTTTCAATCAAGTCATGCCAGCCAAAATTAAAACTATTTTCATGGAAATATTTTCCTTTAAGTTATTGCTAGACAAAGTAGCATATAAAGCAAAGGAAAGTTACCACAACTGTCAGAAGTTGCCCTATACATGGGAATGATAAATAAGTTCTCTGGAGGACATAACACTCATCTGAGAGAATGTTTTTAATTAGAAACCATACACATACACACAAGTATTTGGAAAGGTGACATAGCCAGCCTTGGTTATTTTTATGTATTTGCATTAAACACTTCACTTACAGAAGAGTGAAGAGATTTCACAAACAAACAAAACTCTCTCACAAATGGAAGCCTGGAGCTTTCAAGGAGCCTCCAGGAGATGTTTGGGTGGCTTAACACATGGCATTCTCCTGGGGACTGGTGATCATTTAATTATAGTTTGAGCCTTTTCTTGCCTTTTCTCCCTGTCTTGCAGGGGAGTGTCTTTTTCTACTTCCCTCTTTTAAGAGGGACTGATCACATTTCCATGGAATAAAAAATTCCATTGCTTTTAGTAATCCTAACTCAGTGATCTGGGGGTCAATGAAAATTAACCTCAGTGGAGGACTAGCAGAAAAGCTGTATGCTTATGCCCTAACAACAAAGACTGATCAGTACCCTCTGGCCACCCAAGAAAAGTGAGATTGGGTCATGATTTTCTTCAGCAGAATCAGCAAGACACAGTATCAGACAAACAGGTACCTGGAACACTGTGAGAAGCATAATAAAATATCCCCAATTAGCATCTTATCTGAACAATGCTTTATCTATAAAGTAAATGTATTTTAAAATCTATTCAGCTGTTTATCCATGCTTCTAATTAACACAGTTGAAAAAATCAACAATGCTGTGGCGTAACTGAAAGTTGCTTTTGTTTTGTTTTTAAACCTCATTACTGAGTTAAGCTGATAACTCACCAAAGGCTAAGGCTACTCTTCATCCAGCTTTTCCTGAACAGGTTTATGTGTTCCAGCAATTTTTTTCCCCTCAATTTTCTTTCCTTTAAATGCATTTTGCACTCTTTATACGTTGCTGTGGGATGCGTGGCCACAAAGCAGTCCCAGACCCACTGCTGCTGTGCACATACAGATCAGCCTGCTCCATGTGGGGGACTTGGTCTGCTCATGCAAATAATCTGTATGCATTATGTGCAATAGGCCCAGTGTTTCCAGGCTGCAACGGATGCACTGGCTGTGCATGGCCATAGTGCATGCACACAAAACTCTGCTTAGGGAATTCTGGCACGTTTACCCTGGGTAATTAAAATAAGATAAAATCACTTAAAACTGAAGGATTAAGGATTATTCCCATGGCAATTTTTAAGTCAGCAAAAGGGGTAGAATATAAGTACATAGAAGATGCAGCACACAGAAAAGAATAAGATCAGTGAAGAAATCTAAAAATGAGACATATTTAAGGTCCTTTTCTCACTGATACAAAGAAAAAATGCCAGCTTATTTCTGTAGGAGCAATACAAGCCCCTTGTATTATGCATTAATACGTAATGCTTTAAGGAACAATTGTGTTTAATGCAGCTTCACTCCCAAACAAAAACAAACAAACAAAAAAATCACTTAATGATTGACTTAAGACAAATGCCATAGCAGGTCTCAGCCATCACACTTGTTCAGAATGTGCATGTGTTTCTATACATTGTTCACAGAGAAGCATGTAAAGTATCAACTACAGAAAACAGTGAAGCAGCCTAGCAGTATGGAAACAGGTTGCAGCATTTCTAGAGCAGCTAAATGCAAAGAGAGGATACATATTCCTTCATCGGGTTGAAACACGTTTCAGTTCCATTAGTTGCTTTGTACCCTTATGGAAAAGTCCTATAGAATTTAACAAGAGAGGAAACAGTTTTATTGAACCTTAATTAATGGTACAGCAATTACTCTCAACTAAGAAATATTTCTGATGATATAATAATGTTACAAAAAAAATGGGAAAAAAAAATTAAATTCTACTGCATTTTTCCATAAAGGCATGGAACAGCAAACAGTGCTGGGTAAAAGTAATAAAGAAACTTAGTATTCCATAGTATTTCAATTTAAGCTATTTGTTCTTCCACTGAAAGGGAAATGAATTAAAGAATTCTGATTGCACTGAAATCAGTGAAAATCAAATTCATCCTAAGGGAGGCAGGATCAATCCCATACATTGGCCGGCAGTAATAAAAAAAGAGTGAAATATTGTTTTAAAATCCAAACCAAGTTACTGCTATTCTCCTTCCTGTCTTGTTTTTACCTGCATCATAGCTAGAAGTGATCTCCCTAAAATCCACTTCTTGTTCTTGTGCATTAGCTGTTACTAGCAACACTACCTAATCTCTGCTAAGGAAACTGCAGTAGCTGGGTAGATTTGAAGCTAACAGAAACCTGTAGATTGGGGTGAAATAAATAGCATGTTTATTAAAGTAAGTCCCCCACCTTCTCCCCTAAAACCAAATCCCATCAAACAATTAAAATGAAAAATTGATCTTAACAGCATAAAGACTTTATGTAAAGAATTTATGTAAATTTATGTAATAACCCACAATGAAATTATACCACATCTTTTCTTCTGGGAGGAGCAAGTTCTCATATAGTGTGGTTCTTTCCTAACAATTGTAGTAGCCATTACCCCATCTTCTAAGAATGGGTTTACATATCAACTCCAAGTCACTCTCCATTTTGAGGAATATTAGGGAAGGGATCCTTCAGTCACCACTCTGGCCAGTTCCCACGGAAATCTACTTCACTTCAGCAAAGCACTTAAACGCTCGTGCTTAAAGCTAAGCATGTGCTCAATCCTTTTGTGGTATCAAGGACCACATCACAAGTGATCGGGCTGTAACCACCAGGCTGGAGTTATCGCAGACAGTCTGCGTATATTGACAACTTCATGGCAGGCTGTTTCAGGGAAAAAAAATCCTTCTTAGGCTGCAATAGAACTGGGGATGAGCAAGAAAACATTCAAAGTATTTGAACACAATATACTGAAAAAAAATGACCAAAGCAACTGCTTGTGCACTCCTAATATTGTCTTCTTCCCAGTCATAAATACAGGGTAGTAACACTATAAATAAATAGAGCAACTCATTTTCCTTTAGAGAATGTACACATAAATAATACACAATTTGAAACAAAAAAATCGTAGTGCAAAAATAAATTATCAAATGGAAGTTGTGAACATTATTTTACACAATGCTATATAAAACCTGAACCATTTGGAATAAAAGACTTTGCAGTTCACTGAAATAATGCATTAACATTATCATTTCTGCTTCACATTAAACTGCACATTTTCCTTTATCCACTACAAAAAAAAAATGAAAATAAAATAAATTAAAAAACCTCTTAAGCTTTTCAAAAGGTTTATGGCAAACAAGATCACTTTTTGTTCTATCACATTTGTTATTAATTTCGCAGTGCAGTGATTGAATAACCTTCTCAGAGTTCCAAAAGGAAATTTTTGAAGCATCCATAAATATCCTTTGCTCTTTATAACTTATTTTCTTTGAAATTCAGGCTTGAAACATCCTGACACTTAGATCTGTAAGACATTATTGCAGTTAGATGAAGTCACAAGAGACACTCTACAGTCAAGTACTGTGGGAGACTTCACAGTTCTCCTCCTCACCATCACCGTGATCTTGTACGAGACATGAACGTAAGGACACGTCTGATGCCATTCAAGCGGTCTTTGAGGGATTTCATGGCAAGGAAAGGGAGCTGAGCTCTGTTCTCAAGTGGAAGGACAGCTAGGACCCACCAGCACCAGGCTGGCCCATTAGGGTTAGCCTGCAGCAAGGGAGGAAAGCAGAAGTTAGATTCTCTTTAGAGAGCAAGGTCTTGTTTTTGAGGAACTTGAGACAGTATTTTGATAATCTGCTTGCTAAATTGCCATCTAACCACCAACTAATGGCTTGTAATTACAGGTTGGCCTGGAACAAAAGTTACAGCTAAGCTGCACCTTTTCTAAAAATAGGATCTTAAGGATGCGGGGGAGACTCTTCTATTTCTAGCAGCAATTTATAGGATTCCCATTTTCTCATAAAACGAACGTGCTGCCTGTCTTATTGCTTATCCTGAGATTTCTGTCTAAAACAGAAGTTAGATAAACAATTGATTCTGGATACCTGTGGGTCAGGATCCTTAGCTGGCATTGGACCAAAGTGACTGAGAATTCGACTTTTGAGTGCTTGCTTGAGCGAGTTGAACCACATGTATGCCTGATCATAGACTGAATCGTGGAGAACAAGTAATGCAGCATAGTCTTGTCCTTGCACCTGAAATGAGTAAAGAGAGGAGGGAGGTTACTTCAGCTTACACGTTGCAGAAAGCAGAAAAATTATCTTTATGGTTTCTTTTTGCAGGGAGGGGAGAAGGAAAAAAGATCTTGAAGGAGTTCGCGATAAATCCTGAAATCAATTTTTAAAGTAATTCTTCCATCAACTCCTTCATCTTATTTTTTTACTCTAAACCAAAGACAACTATCAGCAAAACATTTTCCAAACTACTGGTATGAATTCACCTTTACATAAATATCCCATTTACCTAACACAGAACAAAAGCTTTATGCATTTTTTTAAATTTAGACTCCTTAGAATAAAACTGTCTTACCACTATATAGCAAAAGATACATCATCCAGAATACTTTGCTTGCTTGCTTATTTAAAAATAAGTAATACAAATAATATAAAAGCTGTAACGAGTTCAGTCCTGTTCCTACTTACCTAAATGGAAGCTTTCCAATTGGCTTCCATGAGAACAGAGTCTGTTTTTGTACCTATATTATAGACTTAAAAAAAAAAAAAAAAAATCCAGAACAGCAGTAATATCTTATGCTGGATTCATTTTGTTTTAAGAAGGCATTCTGCTGTGTTTGTATGCATGTGGTAAATATTTTTTCCTCATCCTTAATCACAATCAGTTAATAAATAAAATATCTAGTTTGCTTTACTAGAAAATTGCTCAAAGAAATCCACTGAAAATAAAGCGTATTTAGATTTTCAGATTAATATGCTTATAAAAAAGTGTTTCTAGGCTCACCTTTTGATCCTCAATGTACTCAATATCTGCTGTATTATAGCCATCACGCTGGCTGTGCTGTATCACCTTAAATCTCCTCTTGCCAATGCTGTCTACAACAGAGCGACCATCAGCAAAGAATTCAACATTTCTTATCTCCAGAATGCAGCCATAATCTGCAAACCTATTTAAATCAGAACAAAAGCAAGTAAAAAAGCCGTATTCTCTCCACCCTTAGGATTGCCATACCTCCAGTTGATACCAAAAAGGTATTTATCAGAGTCAGCTCATTTCTATTTATATTGCTCACAGTACTGTCCTGCTATAGTTTAAATAATTAGCAATTGTTTTCAAAACTATTAGGAAGTTTCAGGCTGCCTGATCTAATCAACACAAACTACATGTTTTGGCATACATGGAATTTCTGGAAAAAAAAAAAGAAAAAAAAAAGGAGGCTTTATATGGCTAAGAAGTAGACTTCTCCCAATGTTTATATAAGTCTAGAAATATAAAGAACTAGTACAGTTCAGAGTATTAGAATTTAATGAAATTTGTAAACTTCTCCCAGTTCTATCACTTATGGTATATACTAGCTCTAGCTGTAGGTTTCAAAACAATGGGCAATCATACTAGACAGGATCCAAGTGCTCAGGATGCACACTTTGATCTTCTCAACGTCGTTAATTGTCATCATTAGAAAGAAAATTCCTCTATTGGAAGACTATCACATAAAAACCTAGAAGCAGAGACCTTTCTGCACCTTTTCCTCCAAAAGAATTTGCACCAGATCAAGCAGGTAGATGACATGGGCCGAGAAGGTTGCTCACTCACCCCTTGACAGGATCACTGATGCACATCCCAAATTGTTTGGTGCCAGTCTCCATGCACCGGCGAATCATCAGTCGATAACATGGCTCAAAGATGTGCAAAGGGCATGGGACTGTAGGATAAGCCATTGTGCAGACAAATATAGGAACATTCTTATTTAGGCTGTAAGGAAGGAGGAGAGAGAGAGATGACATTTTACCAAAATATTGCAGAGATAAAATACATATGCTTTATGCAGTGACATATTATTTGAAATGATAGTATCTTTAAAGTGAAATTACGGTGTATTTAGAATAAAAATCTTAAATTAAAAACTAAAATTATTTTAATCTAAAATTGATATCTGATTAAATAAAATGCCAATTGATATTCCAGTGTTTTTAGCAGAACAACTTTTAGTTATGCTTTCTCATTTTACTTGTAAAAGCGTTAATAAATTTCTACTACCGTTTTTACTTGATTTTACTTTCCTTAATCCTTTTTCTTCTCTACAGAGTTAATTTCCAATCCCCAGCCTATTGGACTCCATTTCCACCCATTCTCTCACTCGGGTGTTTTCGTAAAGGGCCACAGAAAGCCATGACATCGATTTGTGTGACTCTCCTGAATCTCTTCTGCTTCTGTTGAGCAGAGCATCCAGTAACGCTACTCAAAGCACAATTTCACCTGGACTCTGTCCTCTTTGAATCATGTGATAGAGAGCAAGAAGCTCCTTTGTCAGCACCTTTTTCATGTTCCACAGCAGCAGCAGCCATTCGGTAGCTATTAGATACTGGTTTTTTGAATAGATCGATTACATACTTTGAAAGCTCTGCTATTTCCTCTTCATAAATTTTTCTTCTTTCAGTGAGTTCCTCTGGAAGATATTTAGCTATCAACTCCTCCATTAGTACCGTTTTACAGTATTTCCTCATAGCCAAGCACTGCAGCAGAAAAGGAGAAGCAATCAGTTATTAGATAATGTCTAGCATTTCAAAGTACAGGGCCTCTACCTATCTGCTAGCTCCATTTTGCTATGTCTGCTGCACACAGAGATGATCCCCTAAGCTTGCAATACCAGTGAAGTTGTTTACTGAACTATTCACTAAACTGCAGGCCTTTCCTTAGCCAATCCCTAGGTAAATTGTCTTCCCTTTCCAGATTTTCCAAATATAAACACAGTCATAAGGTTTGAACAGAGATTATCCACACTTTGTTTTTGCCTAGGACATTCTAAAAGTCAAATTTTTCCTTAAATTATGTAGTATTTTTTTTCGAGTTTGGCAATACCACAGGTTTCTGAAGGTGCTACCTGATCCTGTTCTGTGCTCGAATTCAGGCAGACCAAATGCATGCATAATTACCTCTGAGAGACCTTCTTTGCACAAGGGACATTTTGGGTTGTGATCCAGGCATCTCTCAAGGCATTTGAGACAGAATGTGTGCCCACAAGGCGTGGTGACGGGTTCATAGAAGAGCCTGGATTGGAAGATCAAAAAACAAAAAAACACCAATATCGTGTACCAAAGTAAAATAAAAAGCTGTTACCAAAACTGCTGTATTCATTCACTAAGTTAACCGCTGATTCAGGGAGAAGGCTTTTCCTTACTTTTCCTTGCTTCATCTGACTATTACACTTATTCTGCTTAGACACTTCACTACCAACTCCCAGTATGGAAGGCAGGCCGTGAATTCTGATTTCAGGAGATGCAATGGGGAAATGGGTCACTAACTTCAGATGGAAGAAATGAAATCCTAGCCAATGTGAGCAGTAAATAGTAGCAGAGGTTGAACCTTCTTAATGTCTCCAGTGCAACTGAAGGAGACTTGTACACGTTTTCTTGTAGAAGTCACTGGCATTACTTGTATATGTAGAACTAAACACAAAATAGCTACTTGCAGAAACACCACAGATAAAAGTTACTGTTGAAATGATGAAATGTTATTACTAACTCTAACCTGGACTTGGAATACAGATTTGTTGCAATACAGACAGTTTTTAACCTTCAAATGACTACTCTTCTAGAAAGCAAATGACATTAAATTCACGCTTCATCTATAAAAATATGTAAATACTGGAGGCCAAGTCTTCAGAGCATCTTAGTATTGAATCTTTAACCATTTAAGTACCTCTGAGAGGCTTATTTTCATGTATGGATTTTTATTTTCATTATTTTGATTATATGATACTGGGACTATATGATATTACAAAGAAATATTGCCTCACCAATTAGAGCCTTCATGAAATGCAAAAAATATGAAAGCTTTTTTAAAATAATATTTTTTTTACAACATGTGATCTAAGCATTTTAAGGTCTCAAGTATCAATTTTAGTTTAAGTAAATTTAAAAGTTTACTTTAAAATATTATAGTTTATCAAAGCAACAAATTAACACACTATTTTACATGGAGTAATTATAAATATGTAAACACATGTTTATGAATAGGTATGATAATGTTCAAGCACATAATTGGCTCTTAAAATTGTTGTAGCCAGTTTATTCAATATCATTAGTTAGTAAAAATACTGGCATTTAAACAATATATGAAGATAGGCACACCTATCTCATTGCATCCTGACTGTATAATTGAGAAACTTTCTTTGTCAATTATTTAGCAAACAAACTTCACAGCACAAAGGCTACTTATTCCTTTGAACTTTGTAAAATACCAAGTTTAAAACATGTTGCAGTAAGCATTTGTTTCCATATATAATTAATCAGCAGTGACTTACTTGTTCTGAAATGTTAGCATAAAGACAAGAAATTCCTGTTAGAATACGTGATCCTGGTCTAGCTCTCATTGAAGCCAGCACAGCTTTTCCCAGTGACTAACAGGGCCTGGACTGAGCTTCAAGACTTAGAGAAAAAAACACTACATAGAAAGATTTCATGTCACAGCATTTTAAGCTCTTATAATGATGGAAACAAAATAATCACTCGTGCTGAGTAATGCTCTCTCGTTTTTCACCAATACATTGTTTTACCATTAGTTTATATTTCCTGCTTGCTGCTGGAGTAAACACAGATCAATAACACTTTGCCATTCCATCTGACAGTGAGGTTAATAACAGCTCCTGCAGTTTATGGCAAATAGATCAGTAGGTTACTAGGTAATTAGTCCAAGGTATCTCAGAATCCAGATCTGTAAAATACTTCTTCAGAACATGGCAGGAAATAATTACAATCAATTTGCATTAATAGTAATACTGAAGAAGGTCTTGTGACAGCTTCCCTCAGTGCAAACCTTCATTGTTGTAATGAAGTTCAAGTTTACGCACCTTGGGATGTAAGGGCTATATTTGTGACTGCAAATATACAATCAGTGCTAGCATCCCTTAAGCTCTCAGGGAACCAGAACTCCTTATGCTAATTCCTTTAAGAATGTTCTGTAGGCTAGCCATTTCTGATTTAACATAGAAGATGAGGAAATCAGGTTAATTAATTTTATTAAAAAACTTTGGACACTGATCATAAACATGCAGACTCATTAAAACCACTGAAGACAAATTGCATGGCTTTGTGCTAAAGGAAAGTTTTGCTCTTAGCAGTATCGAGGGTTTTGACAGCTGTGTAAACTTCTGGAGCATGTTTCAGCAGAGGCGGGCAGAGGGAGCAGACCTGATTTACTCCAAGCAGAAGTGAGGTAAACAACACAGCAGTTGTTCCCCCCAAAATTTCATTCAGTGTGAAATCAATTGAGTTTTCCCTAGCATCACTTAAACAACAAAACAAAAGGAATCCACATTTTTTCAAGCCTTTCAAAGATAAATAAATAAATAAATTCAATGGAGAGACCACCTGCTATTTAAGAATCTAAAATACAATGCAAGACTAATGCCAACTTTCTTTGTTTATAAGTTTATGTAATTAAAAAGAGAGCAGAAACAAAACTCAGTGCAGAGGAATTTGCAGTTAACACAAACTCTCATGAGTATTTGCCAATATTAATGTTTTTACAAAACAAGTAGTGAAATTGATGGAGTTAATAATTCTGTTAAGATTAAGTCATTGCTGTCCGTGAGAATAAGTCTGTTATTTAACTGAAAGAGGAGCTCATGAAGCAAGTGTTACTGTGACCTTAGCTAACTAAAGCAGGAATTCAGCACATCATATTTGAGCGCTGGGAGGAAGAAAAATAAACAACTACAACAAAAACTCTTTTCTTGCAATATCCTCACATTGCAATAGCAGCAACATTGCATTTTACATGCAAACTTAGAATATTCATAGAACGTGCTCCTTGTGCTATTTTACCCATTATATAATGGCATATACGGCTCTACTAATTCCAAAGGACAAACTGTGGTCTCGTGCACGACATGCATCTGTGAGTGGGCGCATGTAACTGAGTGCTGGGAAATCTTTCAGACATGTTCACTAATGCTCTTAGCCCTCACATGACCTGATCTGTCTTTTCTTAAACAATCACTAGTCTTGGCCAGATCAAATAGTTTGTATTCATCAACAGTGCTCAGAACCAAAGAATAAGAAACACATTAATGGAATAATCATTGTAATATAAGCAAATTTCAAGTCAGAAGAAAAATAAGTAAACCAGGAAATCTCCACATCATATAAAAGAAAGAGATAAAGCTTGAAAACTAAAGACATGTGGGAGGGAACAATGATTACCTCATACACAGGGAGCAGTCCAGATCTGATGGATCCACAAATTCAAATGGAATTTGGTGTGCAGCACTACTTCCCTTGATATCAGCTGTATCTATCAATAACAATAAACATATTAGAGTATATGACTGGACGCAACTACACAAGCAATGCAGAATTTCAAAGAGATTTTTCTTCTGTGTATCCACAAACAGTATCTGATATTTAAGTGTTTTGTATTTACTGGCACGTTATTGAGCTATTAGCATAATTAGAATAATTTCTGTGCAAAGCGTCAAATCCAGCACAAATTAGCACACCTTCCTTTAATTTTTGGGGCATTATGGCCACTAACAGAAGGATGAATTTAGCCTTGCATTAACATCAAAATATGTTTTAGTATTAAAAATCTACAATGCGACAAATTCTTGTATCATGCCACTGTTAATACATCCCACAGCACGAGATGACGGCTAGACCTCGGGTATCATGAACAAATAGAATTCATGCTTTTAAGCATAACATACATATTTCACTTGATACAGAAAGTGTCCAAAGCACGTAAAGCTTTGATCTATTCTACAAGATCCAGACGTTTTCTGATAAACAAGCACTTGACTCAACTTTCTTAGCCCCTTTTTTCTGGCTAAAAATTAATTTTACCAGGAAGCTGCAGCATTCCAAGTTCTAAATCATGCCCTGACCAGATTCAAGATACGAAAAACAAAGTCTAATTTGAAGCCACTTTCTGTCTGTATAGATAAAAAATACACTGATTACCTTTTGTGGAATTCATCATGTGCTTAATAAAACATACCTTTCTTCATGAGCTTGCAGGGTACCTCTGCACCTCTTATCTCCTCAGAGCAACACTTTCTTTTCAGAAGGTTGCATTTCTCCGAAATGAGAAAGGCAGACTCTGATCGGGAGGAGAGTTTGTTCTCCTCCTCTGAGCAGTCCCTTTTACTATCTGTAAATTGTACAGATTTCCTCAAACTGCCAGATGATGTTACATTTTGTTCCTCCTGAGCAGGAAAATTCCTTTTCTGTTCTACATTTATCTGTAGAAAGAGAGGACCAACATTAAAAACATCAAACAGCTTTGTAAAGAGAACAAACACACACCCTGCAAGAAGCCTTAATATTCTGGATCATCAAGAAAGACGTTGCAGATCAAGACATAGCAGTTTGAGAGTTGCTTTGTCAGCGTCCGACTTTAACCAAAATTCTAACTCTTCCCTCTCCCTCAGCACTGAATTTTTTCACCCTCTAGTAGGGCTTTATGTTTTAGTCATGAAACTTGATTCATGCAGAAATGTGATTAAATCTCAGCATGACACTTTGCTATCCGTTAGTCTATGGAAAAAGACATGGTTTGTATCAACCATCAGTATGAAAATAACTGAAGCAACACAAGTTTTATTCTAAGAAAACAGAAAACTTATAAAAGAGAAAAAGCACAGGGCTCCTTCAGCAAGACCAATTTCTTTCACAAGGGATAACAGGATCATTCGCTGTGACCTACTAACAGCCATTCCATAGACCATCACCTGTCAGCTTGTCACATCAGCTCCCCAGGGGAACCTCAAAGTACATATGATCAGAAGCTGTGGTGATACCTAGTATATATAGAGAGATGAGAGAACTGTCTCTTCAACTGACTTCACTTCAGAGACTCTTTACTACCTGTTTCTTTGAAGAGCTAAGAACAGTTACAGCTATAGTATCTCTCTTACTTCTGACAAAAACAATAAAAAAAAAAAAAAAAAACAGAAAAAAGATTTTGTTAAAAAAAGAAGAATCCGTTGAAGACAATCTGTTAAGTTACATTGTATATTCTGAAAGTAACCAAAAAAAGAAGAAAATGTATCATCCAGTCTTCTGGAGATGTAAAAGAGAAGACAACTTCCCACTGTGAACATAAAACATATAGCAAAATTAAAAACCACACGTCAGATTTCTTTACCTTGAGCAACCTTTGTAGGTTATGGCTGGTGCCTCCAGATCCCACTGAATTTAGGAGATTCCCCTTTAATCTTGAGTGATGCGACAGTAGCTGCAGGATATCAGGTAAGTGTTCCTGAGCATTTCCCGGGATGAGCGAAAATAAACTAAGTAGAAGCTGGAATATAAAACAGAATACTTCACTGCTTAGTTCTTACATTATTAAACATTCTCCATAAGTGGCATAAACATGTCCTTGTTCTGCATTTTAGAGCTCAACAGGATTTATTAGCATCCTTTGAAATCCACTTTTGTTGTATGTCAGAAACTTTCAGTGGAGTTAATAAGTACAGAAATCTCAGCAGTTTAATCCACATTCAATCAAGTAATTGTCTCCAATACCATAAATTACAACTATTTAAATGAAACTATGTGACAACACCAAAAAAAAAAGCGGTAGGAAAAAACCAGTCTCCATTTGCTATCAGAAAATAAGTGAATCAGCATCAACAACTTGTAGCCATTTGCACTACAGTACAGCTCATCAGATGATTAGTCAACGGGTGAAAAAAAAAGGATAGGTGAATGGAAAATTTACATGCTTTAAAATGAAATCCAGCACATCACTGGGGCGATTCTGCTGATACGTGAAGAAGTCACATAATAGCCAAGATTTCCTTTTAAAGTCGAAAAGATTCCACAGGATCATACTCAGTCAAAACTAATGTGGAAGGACAGCTAGCACAAACAGAACGTCATAGCTACGCCTGAAGAATTCGGTAAAAAATAGTATGTCATTGTTATGCAAACAGACTTGGAAACGACCCAACAAAATATTACATCATGGATGAACTCTGTATCTGATGAGTGCATAAGCAATTCTTTCAGTTGCAAGGAGCATAGTTTTCTTCAGAACCCCACTGCTCAGAAATTAGCTCTCTTGGACAAGGCTACTTGGAGTCTGAATTTAGAAACGTATCAGTTGCTCTCGCTTTTCTTACTCTATACACAGGAAGCCTCCCAGCACGACTACCAGAACAAATCATGATACAACAACAGTGAAAGACCGTATGGAAAATGCTAGGAAAAAAATGAATAAAAAGAACAAAGACAGAAAATCGTGCAGTAAATGGAAATCTCAGCCACATACAAAATATGATAAAAATCCGATTGCAACACAGCCATCCAGGCCGCACTTTCTCAGTTACCTGTGGGAGCAGAGCTACATCAGAGCACTAAGAAGCCCAAAAGTTTCCATCCTACCAGCCGCAGACAAAAGCATTAATGCACTGCCATAAAAAATGAGGAATTCAATAAAACAAAGGCAGAGCATAATATCTATTATATCTTTATTCTCATAAGCCATCTTTGGTGTGATGCTAAGACATTTGTCAACAACAAAAACGGTCAAAGGCAAAAACATCAACTCATTCCAGAAAAAGAAACTATAACTAGTTCTTAAGAGGTGTGCAAAACAGAACGGTTTTCAGCAAACCTGTCTGAGGGGAAAGGTGAAAGATTCCACAAACTGTAGCTTAGGCTGCTGCTCAAAAAAGGCTCATTGCAGATCTGCTATAATGCTTATTTAATATCAAGCATTAGCAAACACTGAAACAATTTTAAAACATCTCTCTTCTTTTGCTGACTGATTCCTTTCCTGGCCCCTGCACACACTGAGCCTTGGAGCAGTGAGTGAGGCCTGAAGGAAGAGAGTTGCTGCTCCCAAGCGGAGCCGGGAGTGTGCTGCACGTTGCATTCTACCACCCGGTGGCCTGATAAAATATTAACGAGTAACTCCCTCTGTTTTGCAATCAATCACTGGTAATACATTGCCAAGCTAGGAAACAGATTAGAAGTTTGATTACAGGCAATCATAATAATCTGTGGGTGGCAGTTATTAGCAACTCCATTTTATCTCTCTTGTGCTGATCATAACTGTTTCCATCATCATAAGTGTTTCCACAGTGTCTGCTTAATGTTTTCCCCTTCCTCTTCATGTTAGATCTCTGAAAACAATTAAGCAGGTCTCGACAATTTAGGGAACTCACCTTTTCAGCCTCAGATTTGGCTGTCTTGTTCCCAGTATCTAGAGCAAGGCAGAACAGAAACTCTCTTAAAGCTTCTTCTGTTTTCCCCATGTTAGCTAATGCTTGTCCTTTCCTTAAGTGTCCCTGAAACAAAATATATCCACAGTTGTAGTTTTCATTCCTTTTGCTATGAGAGTATTCAATTAAAGCAAGATGAATTTACCGAACATCTTTCCAGAGAAGAGAATATTAAGCAGAGAAAATTCATTACAACAGTGTCTTATGTCTTGGTGCTACCAGTTTCTGGATTTGCAAGTATAAATTAAATTTGTCCTGAAAACTTTTCAAATACACAAGCTTTTACAGAGAGAGATGGGATATTCCCTAACTCCACTAAGTATTATCTTCCTGAGAACAGCTGGTCATTGGCACAGTTGAAACTTGAGGAAACTCATATTCTGTCTTGGAAATATGTACTAAACAAGTGCTATTACAACTTATAGACAAATTTAAGTTCAGCACTCATTTTTTAAAAACAATTCATGACTTTGAGATGGACTAGAGAGTGTATAGCAGCTCATCCTCCAGGAAGGGTCCGTCTAGCTTATCATTCTCTTCCCCTCACACCAGAAGGGATAAGAATGTCATAGTTGAATGTCTGTAAGTCACAGGAGTCAAAGAAGTTACAAGGCTTAAAGCATCTCTCAAATTCAGTTCTCCTTGAACAGTATAATGGTTTTGTAACTGGTGCAGCCTAAAGGTTTTTAAACAAAGTGCAGCTGAAGTCAGCACTTACCTTCAGCCAGTACGGCTGCAGCCTGCAAGCTGTTTCTGCATCGTGCAATGCATCTTCACAAGCTTTCAAAGTAGAGTTAATCTGGGACCGGTTGCTGTAGAGTAAGGGATCATTTGGAGCTGTAGCAAAGGGAAAAAGAAAGTGACTTATTACAGTTATTTAAGAAACAGTTACAAGAGCTATACTCCCTAGAACTCCTTTAAAAAAAGAAAATTAACAAACAAATAAACCAAAATATCTATTCTTTAAATAACTACGTACTAAATCAAATACAGCAACCTCTTTGGGCAACTCTAGACAAAATGTCAGCTACGCATTATATAACTGCAGGGAACATTGCACAAATAAACGCCGAGACACTGGTACAATAAATTTCAAGCTCGGACAGAGGCTCAGAGGGGTCACGGGAGCGCAAAGGGAACATTTAAGGTGGCGTGTGCCAGACTCTCGCTGTGGGGACTGAAGTTTCGAGTTACCAGGGTCAAAGTGCTTGAGTGGGAGGTAAAAATCTTCCCAGGCTGTAGGAAACAACGGGACACAAACGAGCAGAGTGCCGGTGGATGCTCTCGGTTGCAGAGCGTCGCGTCCCGAGCCCGCCGCCTTTTGCCCGATGTCCCCTGGATGCGGGTGAAGTTCTGAGCGCGCCGCCGGGTCCCGCGCGGGGCAGCGGAGTTTCCGCGGCGCGGGGGCGCCCCGCGGGACGCGCCCCCCGCGCTCCCCGGTTACTTCAGCGGTTACACAACCGGCCCGGGAGCGGGGGCAGGGCGCCCGGGCCGGACTCGCCGGCTCCGGGGCTTATGCAACGCGCTGCTCTCCTGACCCACTTTCCCTGCGCGCCCCCCGGCCCGCTCCGCTCGCGCGCTTACCCAGGCTGAGCGCCTCGTTGTACTTCTGCAGCGCAGCCTGCAGCTTGCGCTCCTTGTAGAGCGCGTTGCCCTCGTGGCGGAGCCGCGACGCCTTCACCTGCCCGGGGAACCACTTGGCCAGCAGGCTGCTCAGGATGACGTTGACCCGCAGGAGCTGCCCGGCCGCCGCGCCGCCCTCCTCGCGGCACAGCACGCAGCGGGGCTCGGCCGCCCGGCCCCTCTCCAGGCACTTTTTGCAGAAGGTGTGTCCGCAGGGCAGCGACACGGGCTCGAAGAGGAAGCCCTGGCACTTGCGGCACCTGAACACGTCCCACTCGCGGGGCGGCGGCGCCGCGGGCAGCCCCTCTCTGCTGCGGACGCCCTGCGCCAGGCACTCCACGAGGCGGCCCAGCTGCTCGGCGCGCAGCTGCCGGTGGCGGGACGCCAGCTGGTAGAGCTGGAAGGCGTCGTGCAGCCGCCCGCCGCGGGCCAGCGCCTCGGCGCGCCCCAGCAGCACCTGCCAGTCGGGC
>PTEX01000032.1:566999-684881 GCA_003342815.1 Eudromia elegans
TGACCCACTGACCCAGAGCGCTCCGACGCCGCTGCCCCCGGGGGCCCGGCGAGGTGGGACCGGCAGCCGACGGGAAGTACCTTCTGCACAGACAGGACAGGCGGAGCGCTCAGTAGCCACCTTGACCCTTTCTCGAACGGGTCTCGGTGCTGCTGAGGCGGGCCTGGTTTCACGGAGCTGCTCGTGCTGTTCGGGACAACAAAACGGAAAACTCAAAGGACAAGTGTGGGGCTGGTGACAGCACAGGGCAGGCAGTGTTGGTGCACCTGCCCCCAGCAGCTCCGCCTCACAGCACGGGGCTGGGGCAGCCCCAGTGCACTTGGTGTAAGAGTGGTTGCAATACACACGTACCCACCGCCTTCCCTCATGGCTTGTGGGCCAAGGCTTTAGGCCAAGCATAACCTGAGGATGGATGCTGAAAGATCAAGAAAAGGAGCCGTGTTACCATGCAAAGACCTCAGCTAGGGGTTAGGACAGGACCAGCAGCAGCTCTTCCAAAGTAAGTTGTCTGATCTTTTGTTTGTATCCTTATGTGGAGCATGTACCTAGTTTCTAGAAACATCCACAATCCACATGCATGCATTTTCAAAGACTCTAAAAATACAGGCCTCTCTTCACACTGCTGTAAACCCACCAGTGCATTTGAGCTCTCCAAGGATAGGAGCCAGAGCCAAGGGCTGGGAGAAGTCACCTCCCCTTTCTTAACACCACAAGAGCCAGGCTACCCACAGCACATTCTGTTCCATTAAAGAACAGGCCCTGCCTCGAGGGGCTTAGACAAGACAAGAGGGGGGAGAAGTAACATGACTTTTATAAGAGCTTAGCTTACAAAAGTTGCTTGAGAAAGTTCAGATGAACTTAAGATTTAAAAACTAGAGTCACTTATATTCTGAATCTTAAATCTTAAAAGCACTTTAAAAGTAAGAATTAATTTAGTGATGTCTATCCCACTGTCCTGGGAAAAAGCCAGGCATATACCTACCAAAAGAAACCAGCCATCAGACCCTTCAGTTGCCTTTGACTCCTATGGTGCTAACAAAACTTGCATCTGACCAAAATTTGGCTGCTATCTCTGGGGCTCCTTCCATCTTAGACACACACATTAACCATTGTATCCAGGCAAGTTCTTTAATAAAATGGAAAAGGTTAATTAAGCCAGGCACTTGTCCCAAGTACAGTACAGCCTGCTATTAAACAGTTCATTGAAAAGGTAGGCGAGTTAAAGAACTTATATTGATCTCAATTAAGCAATGCTTCAGAACACTTGGAGAAAAATAACAAAAACAACAACAAAAACAGCACATGTACTCAGAGTGTCTGCTATACTTAAAACCCACTCTCCTTCCTGGCCAACCCAAACTTGCTTACAGGGCAGAGACATCTTGTTTTCCAACTTTCAGGCAAAAAAAAAAAGAAAAGAAAGAAAATATTTTCTTGCAGCCCTGAGGTCGACAGTTGTCTCTGTTGCAAAACGATAGTCTCAGCAGCCCTTCTGTGTGCTATTTTATAACCATTGTCCTGAAAACCACTATGAGTCAAAGCCTATTCAAGCGAGGGAAAGTGACATAACTGCTGGTTACCAGCAGCAATGCAACCACAATCTCTCTATCAGGGATATGCCAGCAGTATTTACATAGCTACACAGCACACACTAGGAGGTAGAAGTCAGGAGTATAAAAGCAAGGTTTATTAGCACTACATGAGTTCAAGATAAGGAATGGAAATAGATTATTGCTGAAAATTCAGTCAGGGTTTGTGCTCTGAAAAGAACTTCCCCTAGATCTATTTACAACATGTGAAAGCAACCACATGGCCAGCTAATAGCCTGACCCCTTGGGACTAAAAGGAGGCTCAAAAAAAAGCACTGGGAAACAACCCTTTGGGAGAACAACTGAAACATTTTAAAATTTCAAAAACAAAGGACAAGTGAGCACATGTGAGCTCTACTCTAGCAGTGGGAGCTGTATATTTACTAGGAGTCAGAACAGACTTCTAGCCTGAGCCATAAAAGAGTTAAAAATCCTTATCGCGGGTGGCCTATGGGAAAACACTGCAACTTCTTAGGACAGCAACCAGCTGGCACTGCCTCTGCTGGCTCCTGGTGTGTGTTGTTTGGTAAATGTTAGTAGTGTGTGGGGTGTAACAGGTACAGACTGAGCCTTGCAGTCACTCACGTCAAAGAACTTTAAACCTAAGCTACCGCTGTGCTGCTCACCACAAGTCAAACAACCACAAAATACTTGGTTCCTGACATCTGGCCAAGTTCTGCAAAGGCATTAGCAAAAACAGCTGTGTAAGAGTATACATACAAAAAAATCCAAGAAATCTGGATGGAGGATAACAGACCCTGAAAGTACAATACATTCATACATATATTCATGGCTTTGCAGCAGCAGGGGGGTCATAAGGTATATTTGATTAGAAAGGAAAAAAGGTAAACTCTTACTCTGCATTGTTTGCGAGATCAAGAATTGATTTATTCTTCATTTAAGCAGAAGTTAAAGCTAAGAGGTGACTCACTCTGCAAAAGCACATCTCTCGTGTGATTTTTTTTCCTACAAAGGGAGGTTTAGTTTCTTCCTTTTAATGACAATGAGCACAATACTGATCTTACAGCAGCTAATGACTGGCGTAACAGACAGAACAAGAGCACAACTACATTCTTGAACCTTCTTCTAGATTCATAATCCACATCCTAGTTGAGACCATAAAAGTAATCAGCAATTCTACTTTTATACAACTACGTTAAGTGTGAAATTCTGACCTACTAGTCATGGTGATAAAGCTCCTTCTGCATTGGACCTAAGGATGTAGAGGTCACATAACAAATAAAGCTACAGATAGCTTTTTATTTTCACACACTCTGTATACTCTGTAGTGGTCAATAGACAAAAATAATTTTGGACTGACCACCCATGGAGTTCAGCCAATAAAAAAAATCTGACTATTATAGCAACTGTACTAACTCATGGTCAGATAAATAAAGTCAAGAGATATGAGTTTGCCTGCATAATTTTGCTACTGAGTGATTTTTGGCAGTTGTTGTAACTCTCCTTCTAAACTCTTCTTTTTAACTCTAAATTCTGTTCAACTGTAACTTGTCCTCCATGCACAGGCCATCTTTCTGCTACTGTATTATTTATACACACTTTGTCTTTGAAAGGACAAATTTAAGTTCTTAAATATATTCCAATATAGGGATAATAGAGAACTTTATGTTCACATTACATGTTTAGAAATTTTCAAAAATTAATATGCTTGTAAATACATTAGCCAATTTAAATATACAGTACCACCAAACAGAAAGCAACTGGAGCACTGGGGTTTGCTTTTCAGGGAAAACTGCAAATAGAACCTATGAAAGGTCCTTGTTACCAACCGATCCGTGAGCAGGGCGTAGTAAGCAGCAGTGCCCTATTCATGCAAACCTCTTCCTAATTGATGACTGACTCGTGATCAGCTTGACAAGACCTTGGGACTGACATCGTGAGCATCCCATTCAAATGCCATCTTTCACTGTCATACAGAAAGGGGAATTCAGAATGTGTCCCTGAAGGGTAACCAAGCCTCAAGTAATTTGGATAAAATAAGTTCTGTTCAGACATACCCAGATTTGAGAAGGATATTTTTGTTCTATATTGAAAGTCAGAAATTCATTGTGGAATGCAAATTCTGGAATATTTTAAGTTAGAAGGAAGAAAATGTTTCAGCAGTGAACAAATAATTAACATATAATTCACCAGGAAATTCTTAGAAAGCTAGCAATAATTTGAATATAGCTACTTTATCAAAATCAAGAATCTCCCAGGAGCCACTTTGGTGACAACTAAAACATTTTACTAAAGAGCTATTTTGCCAAAAACAAAGCCCAAATAAACAGCTTCAAGTACAAAAGAAAGAAAATGCCAAGGAGGTTTGTATCCTTCAGGGTGCCTGGTAATTCTTGCTTAATGTATAAGGTGACAGGCTTTGGACTAAGAAGTTCAAACCTACTGCAGAGAATGTGAGAAAAACCATTTAGGAAGCCTTTCCTTTTCTGGAGAATATGGGCAATTGCTGTTAAGACAACCACTGAATGAATTTATTTTGTATAGAAAGTAGAAGTATTCATAGATTATTTTATTTTGACTACTAGAAAATACTTTGCAAATGTCTTGAGCAATATTAGAGGTTGTTTTACGCCCATGCAGTTTTTAGTTTGTCGTAAAAGACTTAACTAATGGTCTCAGTTGAGATATCTCTCCAGTTCAAGTCAGTTTAAACATTCAGAAGGGAAAGGCAATAGCAAGGAATATAAGAACATATGTTTTGTCCCACAGCTTACGATAATTCCAGTAAGATGAATAAACTTCATGAGGTAAAAAAGAAATTATCATATTAACATAATGTGCACTCTATTTGAAGTCATGTTATAGGACCCAACTCCTTTGTATTTGCTGTATGATCCGACAACAGCAGTTAAGGCTTTTTAAATGTTCAAAATCATGGCTGACAAATTTTAAAACTACAGGACTAATTGTTGCACAGACTTGAAAGCCTTGCTAGATCTCAGCTATTTAGCTGTCTAAATACAAAACTATGGTCAATTGAACTAGCACCAGAAAAAGCGATAATTAAAGACAAACTCAATCTAAAATGACCTGCTCTTCAATATTAAAAGGGTAAGAATTCTTCAGTATGATGCTTCCTGCTTGGCCCTACCCACAACTTTTTTTTTTTCAATAACTTCCAACTTCACCTATGTTAATTCTCTACCGAGACAGAAATTGCCATCTGATAACAGGTTTAGAAACATACTCACTGATCTGCAGACATGCTGTGCAGTGAGTCCTTAAAGATTTTCAAATAAACTAAAACAACGTACATTGCAGAGATGCTCAAGAAAGACTGCTCTGTATTATTGGTTCCTACTCAATTTCTATACTTCAACAAGGGAAAGAAGACATAGCATCCCAAATGTTACAAGTAAAATTGTAATATGGCTTAGAAACAGCAATATGTATCCTCTTGCCATCAAATGATTTCTTCCCCAGACAATACCTAAAATTTTCAGAAGCCTCCAGCAATATCAAGGCAGAAAGAAACACTATGTATGTTATAACAAAAGTAACAACTGAAATCATACTAGACACAGAAACATAATGAAGGCAGCTATATCTACTTCTAAATCATGGCTACTTCAAAGGACAATAAGCTTCCTACCCATCCACTGAATGAAGCTGGACATTTAGTCCTTAGTCTTTCTTTTCAGGGTGATAGTATGTTCTCAATATTACCCTTGCAAAACTGCCCTTTCAATGATCATGTTACTCAAAATTCTGCAGGTATCTTGATTCATTCCAGCAGAAAGTCACAATGAAGTATGAAGCAAGTCCAACATCACACTGAAGTGTTTTTATGCCTATTGTGATTCTTAAAATCCAAGAGTCAAGTCATCCCCTCCCACACAAACACCTGCAGGAGTGCAAAAGGCCTCTCCAATCTATAATAATTTCAGTAGTTTTCTGTAGGGAGTGAGGTGAATAAAGGAGAGTTCTGCAATCACAGAAAATGAAAGAGAAGTACAGGTGGTACCACTACTGAGGCAGAAACCCATCAAGCATTTACAAAAAGCCAGTGCTTAAACACAACAGTGCTCTGTGCTTTCTGAATGACCTTTGACAGACTTGCACATCCTATAGTCCCAGGGCTCATGCTGCATTGTCTTTGTGCTGTTGCTTAACCTCCGTATCTCTGCTGGGGGGAAACCTCATTCAGGCACCAAATCAAGAATGCATATTTTCTTGGCAAAGCCTTTGGGGACATACTTGTGGTCCCACTGAGTTTAAGTGAGACTGAAAAGATCTGTGTCAAGTTAAGCAAATGCTTCTGAGCTTTACTCAGGAGCAAAGGAATTTCACAGCCCATGTTTAACTGTTTTTCTTAACCAGGGAACTCAGATATTCTCCTATGTGTCACTTCCATCCCAGTGGCTGGATGTAGCATCTTCATCCTGGGATCCGACTTGCACTATTCAGGAGTCTATAGCTGCAGGTGTCTACAAGGTCACTGCTCCTGCTCTTTGCTATCAGATCAGTGCCACAGGTTTCTGCCCTGTCAGATAATACAGTTTAAATCAAATCTAGGAAATACATGAAACAAGGCAGAGGCACTTGGAATCTAGGAGATTACTGCTTTTTAGCCTATTCTGATCAGCTAGACCAGAGATTAGACTGCACTTTTCCACTTTTACAGTTTCACAGAAATGGTTCTGAAAGCTCAATCTACATATTTTTCTTAATGAATTTCCATTTTCCTTCAAAACTACCATAAAAATACATATACCTCAGTCACTTATGGGGAAGCCAGACAGCAATTTTACTTATGCAAAACTCGGTTTTGCATTTGTTTTACTAGAATGCATGAGGGTGGGTTTTTTTTTTTTTTTTGGAGACGCTGCAGAGCTTTATGTTACACATTGATGGGGTTTCCGGTAGCAGGCTTTCAAAAATAATTAAAGTGATGAATCATAATCAGGAAGAAATGGCTCTTACATCTATTAAGATAGTTACTTTAAAAATGTTTTGATGAATCATGCAAGAATGATCACAAACAGGATTATACTTTTTAATCAATATATTTCTTGTTTTTCCAAAGACATAAGAAAAGAGTTGGCGCTTTTAACACTTGATTTGAAAATATTATTTACAGCAGACATCATAAATGCTACAGTGCAATTCAGACTGGCAAAACTGTGCTGTTTTTCATTTTGCCATTCACAAACCTTGCAGAGAGTTTCAAATCCGTAAGCTCCCAACTTGGAAATGTTTCAGTCCTGGATCTTCAGTATGCTTCTTTTTTCCAGATCATTCATTTCCTTCAGTATAAGGGCAACATTGTATCTCAGTTCTTGAAACTTTGAAACAGGCACCTGAACCAAATAGAAGATTCACTTTACAAAACAAAGTTGTTAGAAACTGTGGTTAAGGTTTGTCCATGGACAGGGAACATGCCACAGCATAAGTCCATTCCCTCTCAAAAGAAATATTTTTTAGACTTGAATTAAATCCTTTTAATTCAACTAAGCCATCTCTGCCATTGAGGTGAGGAAAAGAGAATGGCAGGATAAAAGATCAATACCTCTACCAATACTGACGCACTGTTCCTTGTAAATTGTAAAATCCTCTCACTTCTGCACTACACCACAACTTTAAAAGCACCTGAAAATGCTATGATTAAAAGATTTAATCTTTGTTGCAACAAATACATAAAGTACTTCCTAAGATGCTTCCATGTTTCAAATTCAAGCTTGTGTACTATTTGGGAAGCCTAAACATATCTCACCATCTCCAAATGACATACCCAAAACAGAACAGGCCTCAAATTCAAGATTAATTCAACTAAACACTTCATCAAATCATACATATATGGAAAGGGGAAGATGAGTGCAAGAATTATAGTATCATTTATAAAAGAACATTTTTATGAAACTGATTAGCACACAGCAACTATGGTTTTGCATTCAAACTGGCTACAGTATATTTTCTGGTCTTGCTATCTAATCCTGGTTCAAATCTGGTTTGACAAGGTTATTTGCTTCCAAAAGAATAGGCCTTATGCTTATCTACACTGATCATAAATTCACACATCATGTCATAAAACAGGCTGTTGATGCAGAGGCTAAGGTGATAATAACTTCAAAGAGAAGATGAGCTTTAGGTAGGAAAAATGATGTTGCTACAACTCAGAATTGCAGAATTGTAAATGCTGGGACAAATGGATAGCCCATTTGCTATCCAAATAGCAATAATGCACATCTGTGCATTATTCGTGCACAGATTTCAAAGTAAAGAAGATTGGCTTTTCAAAGGTTAAGAGGTATGGTCAGCTTATAGAAATACAAAGTCTGCTTTCTGGATTGTGCCAAAAATATACCCATAGTCATTAATTCACTTGGAAGACACTCAACTAGAGTGTGAGGTGAGTGGAGGAGGCAGAAAATTAATGGACTCATCACTGCAAGCCTGAGAAGCCAAACAGATGGACCAGCCTATTAAGTGCTCCTAAAACTTCATGAGAGCACACTGAGCATGGTGACAGAGGAACATCAGTGCACTGCACAGGTGCATGTGCTGTCACAGGTACCCACTGCAGCCTAGCCAGGCTCACACAGTTCCACAGAGCACAGGCTCATTTAGTCCACCCCAAAAGAGGCAAAGTTCTTTTGACAGACTCCTACCTCACTTCTGCCAGTGTGGAACAGGCATCAGTTACATTAGAGCAAGCCACCATCTGATTCGTAGTTCCCATATGGATCAGAAATGCATAAGAAGTCACAAAAAAGCAGCATGCTCTTTTCTCTTATGACATATATGCTACAAACTCTGAATGCTGCTGTAGCCATTGCTCTTTCAACATCTTCAGAATTGTCAGTAAATTCACTATGATAAAAAACAAGCTAAAGAAATAATATAATTTCTCCTTGTGTCTTCTTTCAGCCCATACCCCTTCAGTGCTTCTTCCAGACTACTATGAATATATAAGCTGAAGCCAAAATCTTTAAGACTCCAAATGTAATGCCTGTTGTGCACTCAATTCCTTATATGCACTGGGTTATTTATAGAACAAATAGCATTCCTTCTTAAAGGTTAAAAATATGGATGAGTTTAAGCCATTTTCTGGCAAATCATTATGTAGAGTGTCATAAATCCTGCCACTGACTAATTTTGAGGTAAAAAGCACAGCTTTTTTTTTTTTTAGCAGAAAGGTCTATATTGAGGAAAAACATAACTACCTCTGCTGCAGGAGAGAATGTTGTCAGGAGTGAAGATTAGTACTGCATCATATATTATATAAACTACTCTAATATCAAGTGCCATTACCAGATCTGAAAGTTAAACTGGATAACTAAAGTATAAGACTTAATCAAAGCAGATATTGTGGAACAGTGATTAATATTCTTCTAACAAAAGAGGTTTCAACAAACATGCCTAGAAACAAGATATGAAATTTTGGGTGACATTTGGTTTTATATCATGTAGCTACACTGAACTTAGCGGATTCCAAAGCAAACCAACCAGTGATAATGCATTGTTTACAAAAGCTTTATCATTTTATATAGTAATTCAGTTTTCTAAAAAGAACATCAAGCAGTTTCCTTTTATTACTGCAATCAGACTTACTTCAAAGCGATGAGCTGTCCCATCTGAAAGCTTCAACAGCATTAAAATGGATGGTTGAAGTGCACGGGCCAATGAACTGAAATTAGTTACATTATTAGTATTACAACTTATATTGGCAGTGTGATTAATACAGCATTATGCATTATCAATTTCAGATACTCATGTAGGCTTAACAGAACATATGAATAATTCAAATTATACAGCCATGTATCTGGCAAAATAAAAGACTCAGGAACACCGAAGTCCTGTCCAATCTACCTCAGTACCAACACTAAAAAAGAATCTTTCTTGTTTAAGAATATTTTCCCTTTTTGATAAAATAATTTAGTGGAATTGTCACAGGAATAAGAACTGACCAAGTATGAAGAGAAGAATAAAGTATACTGCTTTCCATGCAGTTTATCCCTGTTGCATTAACCCTTCCCGTCCCTTCATGCTCTCAACTGCCATCTCAGTTGGAGAACAAAGCTCTTCCAGACTACATCCTAAATTTGTGCATTGCTATTTTATTTGATGACCCAAGGAGGGGAAATGAGTGCAGCTTCCGTCAATGGACGCTGCTGAAGCCTGCTCAGGTACTGAGGCACTGGAGCCAGAAGCTCTACCCCTCCTCAGAGGCTGCTGCTCAATGATAAACAAGAATTCCCAGAGGGAGATTGGTTGGAAAGGAGTATAAGGGGAAGGAAAATAGAAAAGGAAAATGCACTGTTCCTGCGTTGTTTGGAAAGTGAATCATAGCATTTGCTTACAGGCATTGTGCCAGAGGATGTTTATCTGGGCATTTTGCTCTCTTACAGGTAGAGATTTTTCTCATGTGGTTTTTATAGCACTGCTCATCTGTGAGTCAGCCGAGATTGTAGCTTTTGGTCATCACAATTTTTACTTGGGAGCTTTTTGCCTGGTTTCAGACAGACTATTCCCAATTACAATGACTGTTTCAGCTGTAACAGTGATGAAATGGCACCTTCTCCTTTGTCCAGCTATTCAGGATGCCCTAAGTAGTCACACACACACACAAACAATTTAAGTAACTGAAAGACACTGGATCATCTTCTGATTTCTTTCATTCTGGTCACTCTTGGTTAGACCTAGATACAGGTCAGGAACTACACAGATAACAGGCTTCTATTTATGGCTGTAGCCAGAGATCTATCTCCTAGCTGTCTCTGCTGTGGCAGATGGCAAGAAACTGCAGGGACAGGCAGGATGATCACAAAGGCCTTTTCTCCTGTTTTATCAAAGAAACTAGGAGGCAAATCAATAGCCCACTGCATGACTATGGCAATACAAGGGCACTGTTCTGAAGTCTATTTTTAATGCAGTGCCTATGGCAGACTAAAAGGTGATAGAGTCATTTTGGTTAACATATGCAACGTACAAATGCTAACCTACTGGAAAAGCTGAGTGGATTATATCCTTCCCCCCACTGAAAGCAAAAGCTTGGCTAGCTCAGGCTCAGTCCATCTAATTGCTTTTATCATCTCTAAGGGCTGCTTGAGTTGTATCAGCTCATCAAGTTTTAAACTGTTGAAAGTGGGACTCAGAATTTGAGTAAAATGCTCTAGCAGAGGTTTTAGAGATCAAAACAAACAAGGAGTATAAAAAATTATCATTAGGAAAAGGAGACAGCAACCAGCTGACAATTATGTAATAGTAGCAACAGTAGTATCCTTCTATATAAGCTGACTTCCACACAGTTTCAAAAATTTTCTTTGTCTTACCATTTAATTTGCATGCAAAATTCTAACAGCAAGATGTATTAAGACTGTTAACATTTTAAGCACCACAAGTCAGTTTAACCTTGAAAAAGTCTTCACTGTGGTCTTGCAAGGTTCCTTCCTTTACCTTGTGGATATGGCCACATCCACTCTCCACTTAAAGTCCTGGACACTTGGCAGCCTACTTCGTGTCAGAGCTGTGCCTTCAGAAACAGGACGTCTACCAAGAAAATCAGAAATGGACGGTTAAAATCCAAGTTCATAAGAGGGAGAACAAAAAAACCCGAAACTACAACCTAAAGAGAAAATAAGATTCTTTATGGAACCCATTTCTCTTCTACATTTATAGAAGCTTGAATGGGTGGAGGTTTTTTTAACCTTTAGGATGCCTGTGCTCAGATTATCTCTATTTCCTACACTCATCTATGGTCCCTGTTTAAAAAAAAAAGTGGCTCTGCACAACTCCAGTACGGGGAGGTCACTAGAGTTTAGTAAGAAACGTGTCTGGCTTATCTATTATTCCACTTCTAATGAAATTAGGATTAAAAAAAGGATGTGCAAACCTAGCACAAACAGCAGGAGGAAGCAAGCAGGAACAGAAGACAGATGGCTAAAGTAGAAAAGCTCACCGTGCTCCTTCAGCAGAAAGGACCTACTCTTAGCTAGCAGCAAGGTTTAACATAATGATACGAGAGAATATTGTGAAACATAATAAAAAGTCACACAGTGGTTCTTGATAAATCTAACATACTTTACAAATCCAGTTCCTTATGCAATGTTCATTCCAACCTCAACGAAACCTTTAAGACTTTTGTCTAGTCTAACATATAATAAAACCACAACTGTTTTATATTACTTATACTGCAGCAACACTCAGGCTAATCAAGGCTCAGTTTATTTCTATTAGGAAATGCAGTTGACAGTGATTAAACTTCAGATGCTTGACAGTCTTTAAAATTTTAATAGCATCTTAAGCTCCCAGCAAGTAAACAAGCCAAATCTATACAAAGACATAGCAGCCATCCATTTTTAGGTGTACATACAAAAATATCTTCAGAATGAGGTCACTCTTCTAGTCCATTAGGGAGCTAGTCTGGACTTGGTGTTACTTACATATAGACAGACAAGGACGGACTTTTCTTTTTTTAAAGCATCCTGTGTCTCTGGAGGTTATTTACGGTGCATTTCAAAGCTACGCCAGTTAAGGGCAGGATAAGTAATGGTTCATCCTTTATCCATGATGCTGGCTATAATCTAATTACAGACTTTAGATCAGAGAGAAATCTTCTCTGGACAAATCAAGAACTGTAGGAATGATAGTCTAGCATCCCTACTTAATCTTGTGTGCAAGTTAGCTGGTGCTTTCAGAAAACGCCAGAAAGATGAATGATTCAATAAAGTACGTAGTACTGACAGGTTACAATCCTGCCATACTCTTGCAAGCGATCAAGAGAATTTATCCTTTTCTTCTTTGGAGGGGGACAGAGTGCCATAAATGACATGCGTTCCTAGTAGTCAGGCAAGGGAATAAGCAGAGAAAATAGATCAACTCATTCTTACTCACTGTCAACTGCTGGATAGGAAGTAGGTCACCACAGCTGGGTGCAACTACAAGAAGCAGGAGCCCAGACTTGTCATTAGCAGGATTAAGCAATAAGAACAGGCCTTTCTCTCAGCAGCGAGTTGCTGCCAGAGTATTGCTTAACTTGGGGACTGCCTCAAAATAGCCACAGTGCTGCCGCTTCCTTCAGTCATGCTAACTGCCATCAGTGGAATAAGGTCTGTTCAGTTCAGCACTAATATTTTGAGGGAAGGAGAAAAGAGAACAGAAAATTATAGTTATGGGTAGTGGGGAAATCAATGCCTGAGCACAGATGGAGTTTCCAAATTTTGTTAAATTGGGCAAATCCTGTGGCCAAACTGCAAGGCTTTAGTTCTGCTCAGGATGACACCTCAATACCATTCCTTCAGACAAGTCAGATCTTTTTCAGCTTCTCAGCACCTTCCCAGCTTGGAGAGGCTTGCAACTGGAACAGCAAGAATTCTATAAGGATGACTCTGTGCACAGCGGCCAGCATATGGAGAGTTATGCAGGCAGAAGAGTCTCAATGGGTCTTGTATCCAAAACTAATAGAATGTAACCATATTTGGGAAATGCTCATTGCCAACAAGCACAGCACACTGTCAGCACATATCCAGCAGAATGCAGGACTTGAGTAAAGCAACATGGATCATTTAGAGATGATCCAAATTGTACTGGGAAAAGGATGATGCACCTGCAGACAAGAACAAAAAAACACATGCCAAAGATACAACAGAAAAACAGCTGAAAATGAAACATTGGAAAATATGATGCAAACAACCTAATAAAATCAAAACTGGAGACAAATTCTGATTGCTGCCCTACACACATCAAGGTGCACCTAGCAAGGCATTGAGCCAGGTGAATTATAAACTGGCATGTCAAACTCCCGCAAATAATACACAAAACCCACTTCCATGGTAGAAACTAAAACTACAGTAGTAGAAACAATTGTAGTATATTTATTACAACCTTTCAAGAAGGGGAAATTATGGTACTTCATTTCTTTTAAAAGGAGAAAAGTTTAAATTTCCTGCAGTTATTTGATAAGAGTCCATTTGGTAAGATGCACTTACACAATCTATATAGTTTGAAGCATCTGGAATTATGGGGACACTACAATACAAGTGCTAAATATCCATCGCTTCAGAGCTGCTTATTAAACAAAATGGGGAAGAAAAAAAAGAACAGAAAGCCAGGAGAAGTATATAAAGAGCCTTGAAACAGACCTTTCTAGGTTTTCTTTCTCATACTAAATTTTTGATCAGATGCTAGTACTTCCCTTGCCATCACTATCATATATCTTTACAACTCAACAAGCATATATATGATTTAGTATTACATTTAAGATCATAAAAGCAGGTCTGTCTGGAAGTCAATTAAGAGGTGCTCTTCTCTGTTCTTAAAACAGAGAGCAAGATTACACTGGATAATCACAGCTTTTGAAATGAGAAAAACTAAAATTCCCAGCATCGTGATTTCACAATACAAAACAGACAATCATGCATGCTTCAAGTGACATCTAAATTTATCTTTTCTCCACTCCAAACAATATTTCACATTGCAACTATGAATTTTGCATTCTTAACACCTATAATTCAAATAGAAGGGTAAAAAGATGAGATAGTTACATTTATTTTTGTTACAAGAACAATTAGCTTTAAGTCAAGATCCTTCATAACCAAAGGAATTAAACATACTTTTAATTCTGGTAGTATCATTCCACCCTTGTGAGGGTAACCAAAATACAATGATTACAGTTATCGGGACTCAAAGCAGAACATCCAGAGCCATTCTAGGCTGGTCAAGCTATATGCTGAGTAACTTCAACTCTCAAGAAAGCTTTGCATATGCAAAAAGATCATGCAATTTCCAGATACAGAAGTATAAATGAGCAGAGAACTATGCAGAAAAAGAATTTTTAAATATATTTATATATCTCCTTAGAAGGAGCACAAAACAAGCTGGTAAAGAAGTTCTCAGTTAGTAAACCCTCATGAGCTACTGAGGTATTCGTAAATGAATTTGTGAGTGAGTTCCAGCTAGCACAGCACTTCATACTGTATACATATCATCAGGTCACCTAGTATGAGTTCAAGTCAATTGTATATTCAGACTTGATGATTAAACATAACCTGGCCTTCATTTTATGTTGAATCAAATTTATGGAACAAGTTTTGCTGCTGTCACTTGAGAATTTTGATATTCCTTCAATAAGTTCCAGGGTTTGCTGACGAAGGTCTCCACAACACTGCTGACTGCACATTGCATGAAACATGAAAATACTAACCTGTTACCAAAGACTATACTGGAAAAGTCCACAATGAAATCTTCTGGTATCCTTAAAGAAAAGATCAACAACACAAAACAGTTAAGTGTTTTGTAACCACAAATACGGTCTTAGCTGCAAGAACTACTATAGAATGCAAAAAGTGACATCATTTTCCATTTTTCCTTGCTTGAAATTGTCATCAGTTCTTAAGTAACCATTTCAGTATTGATTTAGTCTAGGCACTGTTCTGCTCAGAATGGCTCTAATAGCTCTTTTTATATCATCAAGAACCTTAAGAGCTCCATTTTTCTTTCATACCTAGGACAAGCTTTTTGTTAAAACATACAGATAATACAGCAGTAATGTGTTTCAAAAGTAGTAAATATTGCCTGGATATTCTCTGAGTAAACTCAAAATAAATTTTCTTGGTGGTTCTATGTGCAGAATTGAGCCCACACATTTCATTTCTCCTTTAAAGAGGACAGAATAAATTGCTCCTCAAAAGTGAAACCACAGGCCCTTGTATAAGGATGCTTACAAAAGAGCCATACCTAACATGGGAAGAAGAACAAGCATAAATTGAATTGGAACCACAAGAGTTGGTTGAATAAACTCATATCATAGAATCATAACCTATGCACTTTTTGCCACTCTAGTACCTCACTATTTCTCTGATAATGTGACTGCCTTATAAACAAGCTGTTGTTGATTTTCAGTTCAATATCTCAGGCTGTGAACTGCAAAGACTGCAGAGTAAACAACATCCATTCTGCTGTCTTTGCCACAGGGACAGCAGTCTCCTGCAGGGAAGCTGGTTGGACAAGTGGGAAGAGTAACCACTTAAGTTGCCGCTGCTAAATCTAGCACTCATGATGAATCAGTGCCCAGAGACATTAGTCACCCTTGCCCTGAGAAACACAGCAGTGTATCAAAAAAAAAAAAAAAAATCAAAGCAAGGAAGTGACCTGTCCTAAAGAACTTAGGTAGGAGAAGAAAAAACAAGTCATCAACTCACGTAGTGCAAGGAGGAAACAGTAGTTATCAGATCTTGAATTTTTTAGTAGAAGTAGAATTAAAACATTTTTAAAATGAGATTTGGATATAACTGAATTCATGTTAACCAGGTATTTATCTGAGGCATACTGGGCAGTGAGAATTCATCAGTTTTACTGACCCTCTTTAACCTAGATGCAAACTTTGTCATGGGCCAGGGGAAGCAGCTCAAGTTTTAGCTCACAAGGCAAAGGCCAAACTCCAGGACTGAGCTTCAGACAAAACTGTGCTAACAAGGTATCTTTCACCAGGAGCCCCAGCTATATTTGGCATCTTTATCTAAATCTGCTCCTTTCATCTGCCTGAAGTTGCTTGGGATTGCTTGAGACTTTGCAGAGTACAGGCTGAGGAGAAAGCCAATTCGCAGAATTTGTAGGCTAACATGAAAACAAGGATAAAAAAATTTCAAAAAAAATTCAAATTCTATTAATCTGCACTTTCTTGTTAGTAATCAGAACAGTGAGAATCTCAGCAAATTAAATTTCTCTAGATAGCAAAACATTCCCTCTCACTATTACCAAATGTGAAAATAAGGGTAAAAAAATAGATTGTTAGTAACTGATGCCTAACTTTTAGGACATTAATTTCTATTCAGAGGCTCTCTGAATAGACTAATCAGATTTTTACTAAGCCTGTGTAACAAATGTTATGCTTTGTTGGCTAATGGGCACAAGAGATCATAGCTGAACAATGCAGTAGGATTTTACTAGTGTTGTACCATTGGCCTTTCAAAGAGAAAAAAGAAAATCTTAGTTTCTGAAAAGATATTGCTGTCTTACCAAACATGTTAGAATATATTGTAGGACCAGGTGGGTAAGGGAAAGAGAAGGTCAGTCACATTTGTATTAAGCTACATTATGGGCTAAATTAGACCAATTTCCTGAGTGTGTAAACTTTATTGCTCACATTCACTGCCAAATCAAGTCTTATACAACACCTAATTTCCCCCCCTTCCCCCTAGCTTCACATGATACATGGGACATTTACACGCAATTTGCATAGCAAACTTGTGCAAAAAAAAATCATCTGGAGAAGTAGTTGCATAAAAACTATGAAAATAAACAAATGAAAGTAAATAGGCTTACCTGAGCTCCTTCAGGTCTTCTTTAAAAACCTAAGACGACAAGGAAAGCAATTTTTTTTACAGGCCATAGTCTTGAAATATGATTTCTAACAAAGTGAATCAAGAGTGGTTACTTATTTGATATTTCTCCCCCAAAAATTTAGTGTTAAGTGGCAGTAGATTTGAAGTTACAGGTTATACATTGAAAAGAATTTCCAGAAGCTTTTAATCAACTGCTAAGAAATTAAGGTCCTAAATCTCTTAGTAGCACTTAGTTTTAAAACCAAAGTCCCTGTAGCTATCTGCAACACATTTTTCTTTTAGAATAATTATGTGGCCTTATTCTTGCACATACTTTCCAGTAACTTGTGTAAGTCTTAAGAGCAGAAAGGAAGTTGCAGAAGATAAGGTATTAATGCTAAAAGACTTGCCTTATGTCTACTGCAACATGGGAGCTTTTCCATTATGCCTGAGTAAATATGAGAACATTATCTTAATTAAGAGCAAGGTTCCAGAAGCTCATAAATGGTTTCCTTGCATAAAAGTTTGAAGAGTGTAATGTAAAATAACATAAAAAATAGCCATAAAAAAGAAATCTGTGTTGGAAGCGTAGCAGTTGTATCTACATTTATTCATGCAGAATATCAATATCATAAATGCAAATATCATTTTCTCCCAATCCCCACCATATTGTTCTGCCTGTAAGACCTTCCTTCCTCTATGACAAAAATGTGGGGGGGGGAAAAAAAAAAAAAAACAAAAAAAAAACAGAAAAAGGCGTAGGAAACTAAATGTAAACGAAATAAATGGTAGGTGTGACACACAAAGTAGGAGAGAGTGAGACCACAGAAATAATATTTTGCGACGGTTTCTTTAGGGGGTTAATTCAAGCATGAAAACACACACACCTAGTAAGCAAGATTCTGAAGCAGTGAAAGATAAGAAACCTCTTTCCCACAGAAGAAATACTCTGACAAGTCCACTGTAAATCTATGCAACATAAGTAATAATAAGTACTAATTTTTAACAGCTTCTTTCATCTACTTCAATTTGGAGTAACATTTTTATGCCAAGCTCCCCACCCTTGCAAATAGGGTTTAAAAGGTAACTCATGACTGACGTAACTTCATCTTATCAAGGCCCTGAGCATTCCCTGAACTTACTTCTTGCTTCAAAGTTGATAAGGGGAGTCTCAAAGCTTCTCGGAGAAGGGTGTACATGCCAGATATGAGGAAAGCAAGCTGCTCTTCGGAGAGATTAGAGCTTTCTGCAATCATTTTGACTGATTCTTTGCAATCTTTTCCTTCCAATGCATTTACAGCAACTGTAAGTAATAGACCAATACAAGATTCTTTTATAAAGATGAAGACTTAGATACTGTGACCATTAGTATAAACATGGAAAATTAAAATAACTTTACTCGACCTAATAACTTTACATTTTTCCTGATACAAAACCATCACTCCAGGTCTCTAAACATCCAATCATTTATCAAAGGTCAGTCTCACAATATTTTACCAGAAGAAGTTAAACAGGTTATGCTTTTGCATTGTAAAATTGAAGATGTTTCTACTATGAAATTTTATTCCTGCAGGATATAAGAAAAAGAAAGTTTTCTGTCACTCACTAGTTTAAATTTAACCTTCCTTGTATCAACAAACATGCTGATATCAGAAGTCTGCTTGCAACTTAACTACACTTCCTGATACATAAAATAAGAAAGTATCAAGACAATAAACAATTCAAGGCTGTTCTTGTTTGCTTCACCTATTAAATTTACATTGCAACGTCAGCAGTGACTAAATATTAAATGAGCAAGGAAGCAAAATTGAATCCTCAAGTAGTTTCCACAAACACTGATAGTACAAGCTTTTGTAGTACATGACTGTTAAACCACAGAGCGATATTAGACATTATTAACTGGCCTGGTTTTATCTCAAACTGCAACACCCAGTTATTCTTCTTTCTTCTGTAAACACACTAGCCTATGTAATCTTGGTTGATGCAGTCTGATTCCTGCAAGTGGATGGCTGGAGCCACAGAAAGGCCCCCTGGGGAGAAAGGATCCCACACAGTCTCACTGCAGCATCACAGAGTTTGGGCGGTCACTTATTGTGCAACAGATTTACTGCTGTGAACAAAACACTAGAAGTTAAAAATGCCTAACAAGTCTTATTGAAAGTGAAGTCTAAGAGATTGTCTTAAATCTAAGGTATGAAAAAAAATGGACTAGCTTTCTTCCTCTTTCAAATTTTTAAGTGCACATAAAGTTCATCATTGATATCACTGACTGAATTCACCTGACATGACCTGCAGGGCAGGTTTGGCACAAATTTTCTAGGAGGTGCATGATGTTAGTACCACACTTTACAGGCCATCTGGAAAAGGCTTTGCCCCAAGTCCAAGCAATTACCTTTGAGGAAAAAAAAAAAAAAAAGATACAAATTACCGAAAAATTACTGAAAAAAAAGCACACATTGGTGCCGGGATGTGTCTCTCAGATCATTCTGGATTTCCTGAGCAGAAAGCAGATTAGTGTCTACTTAATACAACTCTGAGCTGTCTCTGCATAGAAGAGCATTTTGCTCATGGTTTTTAACCATGTAGCTTTAATAACAGAATCTATTGACCAATCCCATGAACTAACTAAAAATCTACACCATCTTATTCTTCTATTATGCAGCTTCTGTTATCCCAGAATAAGTTTTTCTTCTTTTAATTTGTAAACCTATGAGAATTTATATGTCTATTAAAATCCAATCAGGTCTTCGAGGGCAACCAGTCCTTCAGATAAAAAGAGACACATCCTGCAAGCTGTTTATCACAGCCCAAGAGGACACCTGGGGCCTTCTTCTACCTCCGCTTATCCTGGAAAGCGGTTTCCAGGGGCTCCATAGAGCAACGTTCACTTGTTCTGGCTTCAGAAATTCGGGGAAGAAGCTGCGGGTATTTGTGAGGGTCTGCTTGCTCCCCCTGCAGCACGAGGCGCTCACTGCACGCGAAGCTTAGGCGGTAATTTGCAGGAATTAAATCCGCATAGGGTTTAGGAGACGATCAGACTTCCTGCCGTTACTAAATATTTTTCCCACCTCTTCTCTCTCCACACTCAAACGTTAATTTCGGTTATATTTCGTGTGTATTCAGTCCTGCCCCAAACGCCCCGGTCTGGAGGTTTCCTACTTGAAGGCTCCGTACTGGAGAAGAGCGGGGCTGCGGAGCCTCCTCGCGGCCGCGCTGCCGGTGGAGCCGCCAGAAGGCTCAGCACACGGGGAAGCGCCCCGGGCTGCGGGCTCCGCCGCCGCAGAGGGCCTGGGAGGGCGGCGGGCCCGGCCTCGCGCGCGGCTCCTACCTTTGAGGAGCCGCCGGAACGTCTCCCTGTCCACGTCCCGCACACTCCGCGCCATGGCCTCCACCTCGGCGGGCACGCGCGCCCCTAGGAAGCTGCCACCATCACCGGGCCCATAGGCCGCAGCCTTCCCCACCACCGCCGCCATAGCGGCCTCTCCCCGCCCGCCGGGCGGGGCTATGTGAGCGCCTCGGTGGGCGGGGCTCGGCGGTGGGCGGGGCTCACGCGCGGCGCCGTTCGCCCTCCGGCGCGGCAGGGGGCGCGCGGCGGGGCGGGGCCGGAAGGAGGGCGGCGCGCGCGCCGCGGCGCCTGAGGTAAATCCTGGTGCCGGCGCGGCGCTCATGGCTGCTGTGGTGTCGGTGTCTGTGGCAGGGTCCGCGGTTCAGCCGCTACCCGCCTAAGCGAGGCGCTCTCTGCTCGCCGCCATGACAGAGGAGCTGTACGAGAAGTTCCTGGCGCCTGACGAGCCGTGCCCGCCGCTCTCACAGCAGCCGACGGCGCGCGGCGGCGGCAGCCTCAGCGAGGAGGGCTGCCTGGACGTCAGCGACTTCGGCTGTCAGCTCTCGTCGTGCCACCGCACCGACCCGCTGCGCCGCTTCCACTCCAACAGGTCCGTCCGCGGCCACCCCCAGCCTCCCTCTGCTCCGCGGCCTCCCAACCTGATCCTGGCCTGGCCTTGCCTGCGTGGAGCCCCGGAGACTTACATGGGAGGGGCCAGGTGCACCCGTGCAGACCAGGCCAGACCTTTTTACCTAGTCCAGAAACTGGTCCCTTCCCTGTTATTGTTTGGGGTTGAATCTCTGTATGTCAGTAGTTTTTTGGGAACTGATACATGAACTTTCAACCTTATGTATGTGCCGCTGCCAGAGCATTTGCTCATGCTGCAGAGCCATGCAATATTCTCTGGGGATGGCTGTGCCTGTAGTACCTGACAACATATAGCAAGTTAATAAGGAAACCTCTCATTTATCTTTTGGGTAGCTATATGGGAATTAGGCTTTAAAAAGTGTTGTTTATAAAGGCAAGCTCTTAAATGTGGCTTCTTAAGTGTTTCAGTACAAAATGTACTGATTAAATCCAACATCTTTCCTGTTCTCCTACCAGGAGGCTCCCATGTAGCAGGAACAGAAGGATATTCGGTATTTCTAGCAAATCCATAACACAAGTGCATGATAGTAAGCAAATCTGCCTTTAACTTGTTTCATAGATTTTTCCCTTATGTGTTGTCTTTCACTTTGTGGTTGTCCTTGCTTGTTCTTTTTATAAACCCAGGCACCACGGGCGTCCTGACTAGGCATTTTACTTCTCTGGGCAACGACATGCCCTGTCTTGCTCCAGTGAAGCCATTACAATGTACGGCTTTCCCTGTGGTATTTGCAGAAGCTTTCTGTTTTTCAAAGGCATGGGTAATTGTAAGGCAGTTCCCACTTCTGTGCACCCAGTTCATGCCAGCAGCCTCAGGGAGTGCTGCCTTGTGAGAGGGTTTGACTGTGCCTGTAACCACAGTGAGGTTTGTGACGGAGCTCAGTGCCTCGGCCTGTGTTTTAATAGACTACAAAATCTACTTGAGCAAAGGAGTTGGACTAGATGATCTCTAGAGGTCCTTTCCAAACTCAACCGTTCTGTGAAATCTCTTTTCATTGGTATTTCATGGTGCTGAAACTGTGCTAATGTCTAAGTGTGGATGAAGTTGCTGCTTGCGTATTCTGCATCCTGATTTACTGGCTAACCCTCAAAAGCAAACAGGCAAGCGATGCCAAAAAGGAGAGCACAGGTTCCTGAGGCTGCAAAGAAAATTGTCTTTGAAATTACATCTTTAATGTTGCATAAATTTGTTGTTGACCAAATAGGCATGGAAGAGAGCACATCACTAAAATGTGTTACTTATACATCCATCCAGGTACACAGTATAAGTAACAAAGGTGAATGTTGATCTTTCTTACTAATGACATTGTTCAACTTTTACTCATAGAATAGGAAAGTGTTTTTCTGGTTAGCCAGATCGCAGTGGATAGATTGATGGAATAGGAATTGATTACATGGGTGTGTATGGTGAATTTTCAGAGCTCTCTTTGAATTCTTTTGATTTGATCATATTGCAGTGCTGTGCTGAATCATCGTTGTCTTGGCCTACTTTTTGCCAATTTGTAAAACAAATCCAGATATAGAGGCTGGTTTCACGAGCTCTTTAAATTCTGACTTGCTGCCATTGAGTAAAAACCTGTGCTTTGAAGTCTGAGTCCTCAAATACTTTGTTTTAGCAACACCGTGAACTAGCTCCTACCTGTAAATATGAGGAAAAAGTTTTGACTCAGCAGGGCTTTCACATGGGTCACTCTTCCATCTGGCTCTATTCCCAAAGGTGCATTCAGTATTACCTGTGTTCAGAGGTAAAAATAGTAAATACCGGGGCCTTGGATGGATCCCCAACATGTTTCTCTAAATATATATATTTTTTGTGGGATTATCATTCAAGAATTGTTCTTTGATTCTGGTTTGGATGGGCAAGAATTATCATGTTCATTAATTGATTTACTTCATAGTCTTGCTTATTTTGGTTTATTAAAAAGTAAATAAAATCCCGATGTAGGGGAAGCTCTGTTTTCAGGTTAGTATGTTAAAAAAACCAATTTATGTACTATAGGAACTATGCCCCTAGGGTGGAAGATCTAATATGTTAAGATGAAGGTATGGCTATACTATCTGTGTGTGGATTTTTGCTTGGGCACTTTTAATGTCAAATTTTCTTTGCCTTTACCTGTGGAGCTTTTAAAAAATATTAGAATACTTCTATTTACATAATTATAATTTATTTCAATGAAATTCATGCATCAGTGTTGACAAGTGGCGATAACTTGGAGATTTAGAAGTAATCATTTTTCAGGACAAAGTATGCCAAAATGTTTGCTGATTTCTATTATTGTGGCTTGTTTTGTAGATGGAACTTGACTTCTTGTGGAACGAGTGTAGCCAGCTCGGAGTGCAGCGAGGAACTGTTCTCATCGGTTTCGGTTGGAGATCAAGATGACTGCTTCTCCTTACTGGATGACCAGGAATTCACCTCTTTTGATCTGTTCCCTGAAGGAAGTGTCTGCAGCGATGTCTCCTCCTCTATCAGCACATACTGGGACTGGTCAGACAGTGAATTTGAATGGCAGGTAAATGAATTCTATTGTAAAGCTAAAATTTTGGAGAAACTATTGAATGCTGAGTTTAGTTTTGAAAAATCCTTATCACTTGTTTCTTGAAAGGTGCGGAAATTGAAGGAAGCTTCAATGCTAAAGAAAATATTGTGTTTTATTTTGTTCTAGAGTTCTTGGTCTGCAGTAGGGAAAAGGTCAGTTCTTCACAGAGGGTTTGTTACACATCGTTGGTACGTGGTTTTAGTGACTGGGCTATAGCTTGTAACCATGAGTGTAGGCCCTCTGTGTTGGGGATCTGTGCTGCTAATGATCTGTGGTTGTAGAGGTCTGATTCCAGTGATTTAGTAGTATTGAATCTTCCTTGGAATGGAGCTGGCAGTAGGTGAAGCCTAGAAACTTTTGCCATACCCCTATCCAGCTTTCTGTGCTGGTGAGACTAAAGAGCCTGCTTTAGCTCTTCCCCAGACGGGGAATATGAATCTTACAGAGTTTGCAGAGACAATGCATATTAATTTAAGATAATATGAACTGAAATTAGTTCTGAATTTTACTATTTTAGTCTCTGTATGTGCTCTGTACCAAAGCAGCTACAATTGTGTTTATGTAATGCAGCCCATAGAAACAGTTCAGACTGGATCTCAATGATTCAGTTCAGTCACTGTAACTGGTGTTGCACTCCTAAAGTATGTGTCAGCTGTGTAAACGAAGCTGAGGTTCTGCAGCTGCTTCCAGGAAAATGATGGTGATTTAATTCAATTGTCCTGTGCAATTACTCCATGTGGTGTGAGTTAGAAAGCTACTTTAAGTATGATCTTAAACTGGAATTATGTTTTAGCAGAGAAAGCTTGTATTTATTTGTAATGGATGATTTGCAGCCTTCATGGAAAAGGCAAATAGTAAAATGCAACATTTTTATGTTGAGAGGATTAATAAGTATGTTTTGGGTTTGATGTATGTCAATTCTGCAAATTATTGTAAGATTAAAACAAGTACTGCAGGGTTATGAGTAATTATTAAGAAGTTTGACAGTGTGCATAGATAACTGATGCTCTGCTAATTTGACAGTACGTTTTGAATTGTTAATAGTGTTGGAGTGACTTTAAACGTGTACACTTTTCTGAGGCTTTGTTCTGTTTCTCTTGCATGTTCCAAGTTGCCTGGCAGCGACATTACAAGTGGGAGTGATGTACTTTCGGATGTTATACCTAGTATTCCAAGCTCTCCATGTTTGCTTCCAAAGAAGAAAAACAAGCATAGGAATCTCGATGAACTTCCATGGAGTGCAATGACAAATGATGAACAGGTGAAACTATTTTTTTTTCCCCCATGTGAGGAATTGTAAGGTAGAGAAGAATTTTTAATTAGCACTTCATCTTAAGACATACAGGTTACTGTAGATTTAAACAAAGCCCTATATATAGTACTTGATTTTTTTTAATTTTTTTGAGACTAAATTTTCTTGTCTATTCCCTCTGTAATAGGCAGCTTAATATGCAGTTTTCCACCTTAATTTAGAAGATATTCAAAAATGAGGCAAGAATCATAGAAAGCCATTCAAATTGTATTTGAACATTGTATACTGATTATTCTTTCTTTTTTTAATTGTTTTGGAGTGAATCGTACTTTAAAAATGACCTGCCTTTCTCTGGATCCTAGGTCGAGTATATTGAATACTTAAGTCGTAAAGTCAGTACGGAGATGGGCCTTCGAGAGCAACTTGACATTATTAAAATTATTGATCCTACTGCTCAGATATCGCCTACAGATAGTGAATTCATTATTGAATTGAACTGTCTCACAGATGAAAAACTTAAACAGGTACGTTAAGATTTGTATATGTTGTCTTTTTTGTCCTTTGGTATTTGATATGTCTCGCAAAGTCTCCTACAGGATTGTGGTCAGTTTTTTTTATATATGAGTAGATACTGTAAAGCATAAACTATACTATCATCAAGGAGAAAGCTAGAGTTCAAAAGTGTATTGTAGATATTGCAGCTTTATATGAAAGACCTTTGATTATATAATCTCAGTAAGTCAGAAGTGTAGCAGTTGGTTTTTTAAATGATGGCATGTATATAGTGAGGTGTGCTTTGGGAACACTACTATTTATAGCTATAAATATATTCATCCCCTTCATAAGCAACATCTGCTACAGGGTCCTTCTTCATTGAATATAAATTAGAGTTTAAAATTGCAGTGGATTAGAATTTGTTGGGGAAAGACCATGAACTTCACATAAGTGATATAAAGCAATGCATTCAAAGAGGTTATAATTTGCATTTTGTGATAGAGAAAGGCTTTGTTTGGCATGGTAGATATGCTATTGTCTTAGTTTTTCTTAAGTTGTAATGTGTTCTTTTGGAAAGACAGCATACAGAATCCAGACAGGCTCCATGCCAATTTGCTTTACAAGCAATTCATAAGTACTATCTTAAAGTAGAAAGCTACTACTTTCTTTATGGCTACTTTGGTTTGGTTATATCTAGCAGATTAAAGGTTTCTCAGTATTGTGCTTAATTCAATTGATTGGCCATCATGGTGTTACCACTTATTTACCTAGCAGAAAACAGTGTTGGGGGAGACGGTACCTTCCTATTCCTGCATAAAGCCCTGCATATTTTCTTTCTTTTTGTATTTAAGTTAGTATTGAAGATGTTAAGCCAACTCTTGATGGTTGACAGATGGCTTGGAATTTAACCAGCACCAGCAACGTGTTTAAACTGTTAGTTCATTATTTAATTGAGCTAATCGGGTATCTTGATATTGAGAGGCTAACTGTATCTTAGCATGAAATAAAGTGTTCCAATACAGTATTTATCAGGCGTTGGTAACTCTACTGCCCCTGTTCTGAAGGTGAGAAGCTATATCAAGGAACATGGACCTCGACAACGATCTGCCAGAGAAAACTGGAAGAGGAGTAGCTACAGTGCAAGCACCAGTGGTGTGAGCGGTGCCAGCAGCAGCAGTGCGAGCATGGTCAGCTCTGCAAGCAGCAGTGGTTCTAGTGTTGGCAACTCTGCTTCAAACTCGAGTGCCAACATGAGTCGAGCACACAGTGATAGTAACTTGTCCACAAGTGCTGCAGAAAGAATCCGGGATTCAAAAGTAAAGTTTCTAATCATGTGCATGTGCTTTAACCTGTGTAACTTGTTAAAGTCACTCATGTGTTCTTGATTGGGATACTTGTAATGAAGGAGTGTGATTAGTAACTGTGGATCTGCTGAAATTATCTAGCCAAATCAATGTTGACTGCTTTCTGACTTGTCCATAAGGAATGTAAACTTTTGTTCTTCGCCTCATTTCTCCTGTAAGTGAAAGTCTGTTGATGTTTGTATGTGGTAGATCTTCTGATTGCTTTTGGATATTTTTGAGTAAGGTGAGTGCTTGAAGGGCAGATGAATCTAATTTCATTTCTTGAATGAACACACAGTTTAACCAATAAAATTGGTTCAGGATTATTCTCATCTAGACACAATTTCTGGATAGTAAAGACTTGCTTTGTATTTTTGGCTAGAAGTTTCCTCAGGCTTTTTGAATCATCTTCAATTTACTCTTCCAGCATGTCTCATGAAATTACTTGGTGAGAAGGGACATACTGAAGCATGACTCAATAAAAGTAGTACTGTGGCACTTGTCATGACTCCATAATTTCAAGTGTGGAGGAGAGGAACAGATCCTGCTTGTTCTTCAACATCCCAAGCTGGACTTTGGTTTGATTCTTTATTGTAGGATTATTACTTCTGTAATAATTCTCTAATGAAAGACTCAGCTGTGCAACATAACAGGATGATCATGTGCCATATAACTGAGGCATGGTGAGTGGTCTTGATGCACAAGGTAGAATAGGGCCTAAATGCTCTACCTAATGTGGTCAAAAGTGATTCAAGTTGTAGTAAGCTTATTTTTGGGTGAATGGTCATACCACTTCTGACAACTCATTTTGGCTGTTTTTTTTTTTTTTTTTTCTTTCCAGAGTTAATTGTAATTTAGAGGTTACTGTACTTTGTTTAAAAAGCAATTTCTAATCTAAAGAACAAAATCTTAATTTTTTTGTCTTGTCTCTGTTTTGACAGAAACGGTCTAAGCAACGGAAACTGCAGCAAAAAGCTTTACGCAAGAGACAGCTGAAAGAACAAAGACAAGCTCGTAAGGAAAGACTGAGTGGATTATTTCTTAATGAAGAAGTGCTATCTTTAAAAGTGACTGAGGAGGATCATGAAGGAGATGTTGATGTTTTAATGTGACAGGGGTGAATTTATCAGTGTTCTTTCTAAGCCTTAAATGTATTATCCTTATTGTTTACATATATTTCTTGACCAAATTTTGATTAGCATTAACAGTATGAACCAGATCCTTTCTCAACTGTAACTTTGGTAAGACATTTAAGTATTGAGTAACTTGAACTTTTTGAGGCTAATTTTGCAACAGAAATTTCAGAAATTTCATTGATTCTGAAAAGCTGCGGAGTAGTTACTATTTTAAGAATAAATTAATTAGACTAATATGTTGCTTATCTAAAGAAATCAGTCTAATGATGCTTTTGGATGACACTTAAGCGTGGTGTAGTCTGCTTCAATGCTTGAGCTCTCTCTTTTCCCTTCGTTAATGTTACACTTGGCTTACTCTGTTTCTTGTTTGTTATTGGGAAGGCTATTTAGCATGAGAAGCGAGCCTTTAATTATATAGGGTTTTCTTTGATCTTGCTCTTGGATCATACAAAATCAAAACACTGTGATAAATCTCCTTTTCAGAAGTTGTGGGGTTTTTTTTCCTTTTCTCAAACTACAGAGAAAGCAAGAAGCAGGACTTCTAATTTAGAGGATATGTAATACAAATAAAACCTAGTAAGTGTTCACAATTTAAAAAATGATTGCAAACTTAGTGTTGAGAAAAATATTTTGCTGCTTAATATCTTATAGTCTGATTATTGCCAATGGTTAACCACCACAACCCTAGTATTGCTATTAAGAGATTCAGATAAAGTCTTTATGCATTAGAAGTACACTAATATTCAATTAAACTGTCTTGTACGCTATTTGCAATAGTTAAAAATGCTACTGAAAAAAGTGCAAACAACTTTTTCTTCAACTCAGAAGTATATCTAAATATAGTCATTTTGTGGGCAAGAAATTAATGCAGCTGTGTGTTTTAATTATATATTCAGTCACTTCACCACCTAGCGGAGTATAGTGGTGGGTTTTTTTTTTTGTCAGTTGTTAGATAATTACTAAAACGTTCCAGAACTCTTGCTTTTGGAATATTCTATTGTTTAGAAAAAAGATACAAAGTTGGGGCTTTCAGATAGGGAAGTTAAGAGGTTTAACTTTTTTTATTAAACTTGTCAATCTGTAAAGCAACTTCTGCCTTTATCTTGGAACTGCTTACTCCAGGATTCTTCTTTTCCCCTTCTCTTCTGATAAAACTCATGCTTCTAAATTTCAGTGCAAAATTGAAAGGGTTACAAAAATATTTTTTAGTTTGGAATTGCTATTTATTACATTGGTGCTTCATTATATTTATTTAAGTCTTGTGAAGCAAGAAGTTTAGCAGTTTTGGAGCTGCGGGTACTTAAAAATGCAGGATATAGCCCAATCCTGCTGAATTTTTTGATTGATTTCTATATAGGTGTGGGACCTCTCAGATCAATTTTGTAAGTCCTGTGCACAGTTATAACACCTGATGTTGGCATTTCAGTGGGATCTATTTAAATTTCTGTCTTGGCAGGTTGCTGACATAAATTGGAAAGAAACAGTATTCTGCAAGGAGTGAAAAGATATCAGTAATGCATTTGAGGTCATGCATCAGAATAAGAGAAAAAGTGATAATTAACATATTTGTAGGAGATAATGAATCAAAGTACAGTACTTCTAGTACTACCTTCTATCAAGCTATGGGCCTGCAGTTCTAAGTACAAACTGCTAATTGAGAACCACTTGGGTGCTGGTGCAGGATGCATTAGATTTCCAAGATGACTTGAGTCCCTTTCCTTCAGGAGAGTGTTCAGTATAGCCTCAACAGTTTGGAAAGGAAGATATTTAAATTAGAACCTCAGAAAGGGCTTCGACAAAAGTTCGTGAGATCTATAGTCAAAATAGTATATGTCCATTTGAACAATCTCACTATCACTAGACAACAGGCACTCAGACTTGGCCAGTGACCGCTTAAAAACTAAGTAACGGTATTTTAAAATTGAGTACTACCTGTCCCATGTTGCTAGTCACTTGGCTGCTGACCAGAAGTGACTTTTACGTGAGGATATCCTCTTTCCTCCTGTAGAAACAGTATAAAAACTTTTTAACGGCATATGACTTCCTGATAATGTGGATTGACCTACATGTGGAGTTTGTTTTTTAGAGTCTTGGAGGGAAAAGCTGTATTACTGTCCAGTTGCTAGTCTCTTGCAATTCAGAAGCACATTTATGGAGGAATTAATCATGTAACATTTCACTGTTTGCATTATTATAGTTCAGTGCAACACTTATTTCCTGAAATGATTTTGAAATGTGAATCTCTTCCCTCTCACTCCTCCCGGAAAACAATGTACACTTGATACTGTGGAGCACTGAAGCTCTGAAATAATTGCATGAAGGACACAGTGCATCAGTGTGATGAACTGTGGCAGTGTATCAGCAAGTCTTCAGAGTTTAAAATCTCATAGGTTTTGTTGAGACTGTTTTTACCTTCTCCCCCCCACCCCCCGTGTGTGCCACAGTTGCTAAGAGCAGTATCTCATCTCTAGCTGGGACCTTCAGTCACTTCTGTAACAGTTCAAAGGAGAGAATAAGTGGATTTCCAGGAGCACTGGAATTAACAGCTAATAGCTTTGTGTTTTCCTAATTCTGGGAAATTTATGGCTTAAGAATATAAAACTGTGGAAGTTCTGATTAGAATACAGGTGGTCTTTATGTTCTTGCCTGAAGTACTTGGCATCTCAAAAAATCAGACCTGAAATAGCTGTGGTATCCAGAGCAGTGGTGTTCTTGCATTCTACAGTGCCCTATATTATATCAGATCCTTCTCTAGTTCTAGGTCTTTTTGACAGGTTCTGGGGCCTTTCCTTGGAATGTGCTGGGTGCTTGCAAACTGTGCTGGATACCTGTGGCATCAGTGTAGCAGTTAGAGTCTTAGCAGTCTGTTGTCATCCTAGAGGTATCTGAACCTGAAGTTTTAGAAAGGCTCCTGTAAAACAAGGCAGAAAGAGTAACACCCAACAGCCAAAGCAGCAAAATAAGATCTTAAGAGTTCAGTTAGATTCAGAGTTCTTTTTAATGCTGTTTAAAATGGAATTGAATCTCTGATTTTTCATTGATGGAAGTGTCAAGCTTAGAAGTAAAATACAAACAACAAACAAAAAGCTAGCAATTGTAGGGCTCCATGGAGCTGAAGCTCTTTATCTAGGTGCTTTGAACCCACTATAATATGAATGTAGTCATTTTACACTCTGTGACATTAACTGTTTACTTCCATGATATTTTTTTCTCTAAAAAGGCTTAGAAGGAGCACTGAAAGTCTGATTGCAAAAGGACTGTAAACAATAGAGAAGATTCTTTTTTAATATGATTTTAAATATGAGGAAGAAAACTAGCTGCCTGACAGACCTGTTTAATTTTTATGTGTGTATCTAACTTCAGAACCCTTTGTCTCTGTTAAGACATTAACATTTTTCCTTTGGGAAACTGATTAAAGCGTGGTTATAGTATGTTCAGCATGGGATGCTTTCTGAGAAGAGTGAGCAACATCTTGCCAGACTTTGCATCTGGATTTTTTACTTCTTTTATTGTGGTTTGAAACCTGTGAAGATTACTTTCTGGGGGGATGGGGAAAAAGGCTGCTTAATTTAATTCATATGCTTTTACATCAAAGTGCGTATTAGAGAAGCATATAAAAATAGCAATATTTACTATTCATCTAAACTAAATGGCCTGAGGCCACTACTTTTTCCTAAGACTCTGCAAGCTTTGAAATCTTTTGACACCTTGCTCTATAAATATTAATAACCCGACTGTTTTGGAGGGTGCGCTCTTGAAGTTCACTTCTTGTAAGCCAGACTTTCTCATGGCCAATAATGCTGGATTTATTGGTTTAGTGTTATTGAGTTTACTGTTCTTACAGTTCTTCGACTCCAAAATAGCTGTTCAACATGCAGTTTTCCACTTAAGGATTGCAAGGATTGCTTATTAATATACCAAGTGCAAACATTAGTAAAATTCAAAGCTTGTCTATTTTGACTATTACGTCTCATTAGTCATACTTGCACTTCTCTGTCATCTGGTGAACTTTAAAATATTTCCAAACTGCAAATAAATTCTTAAATGCAAAGGAAAAATGTGATGTTGAAGCCTTGAATATAGTTCATAACCAAAGCAAGGAGAAAGTGGGTTTTGTGGTATGTGAGGGTTTGCTTTTCATTTTTCTTTTAGCTCTTTTTGGTGGTGGTGGTGGTGGGAAGAATAGGAGGTGCAAGGTTGGATGGGCTGATTAGAGTGAATGCAGTTGATTTAAATTGAGGCTTCTTTCTCCATTTGTTTTGTTTTTCTTCTGGGTTCTCTGCTAATTGTATGCTACAATGCACTTTTGTATAGAAAACTGTCCTCTGTACATTCTGTATCTACTTTCCACAATGTTTATATGAGACTTTTTCTGAAGTTGTGAAGGATTTACTGATAGCTGCAATGCTGGTGATTGGCGCTGTTCATTTTAAGCTTTCATTGTATTTGAAAATAGTCATGTGCATATTGAAGTACGGGTTGCAATTAAAACTGCCAGCGTTGCAAAGATGTTCTGATGAAACCATGTGGCATCTTGCTCAGAACAGGAGGCATTTATGCACAGGACTTGTATACTCTCTGCTTAGGCAGAAAATACAAATAAATGTAGCATGTGTCAACTATCCCTGGTGTTGGAAAGCAAACCAGTCCCTACTCCCTCACTACTTCTGTCTTGGTTATCCACAACATCTGATTGAAAGTGTTTCATAGGAAAATAATTGTTTGTTCTGAAGGATATAACCCAAGATCCTGCACCAGAAGCTCTCTGCCCCTAATTGTTGAATTTTATGCCCAATGATTTTTTGAAATTTTATTTTCATATTCTTCCTTCCCCTCCCCTTTTTTGCCTTCTTTCCTCCTCTTGGAGTTAGGAAGCCTAATGACTTCTGTTTCTAGTGACAACTCTAGGTCTTTCTCAGCTGTCACCCTCAATGTCCATAGTCATCAAACTGAATGCCTCATTGTGGGGGGGCTCTTTTATAGGTTGAATAATCTATCATGCTCTTGGAGTTCATCGTATCACTCCCTTCTGTCAGTATATCATAAATCTAGATCTCTTTTGCTGGAGCAGAAGCAAGTATGCTGAAGGGTTTTTGAAGCTGCACGCCAGGAGCCGTGGAACCTGCAAGGACAAGGCAGCAGCTACGAAGCCGCAGCTTCGTAGTAGCGCGTGGCTCGAGTGGGCTGCAGCAAGGCTGCTCTTGCCAGCTTTGGAATGTTGTGCTGCCTCTGAAATGGTGACAAAATTCACCTTCTCCTTTAGCACTGAAGTTTCAAGTGTGGCATCATGAAGACTTTTGGCAGAAAAATGCTGAAAAATCTGGTAAGAGAATAGATAAATGGGGGATGTATTTGTCAGTGACTCAGCCAGCTGCTTGCATTGCCTCAGGCATGTGAACTGCCTTGTGCAATCCCAGCAAAGACTCTGATTTTTTTTTTTGTTGAAATTGTAACTTCTGTAAGTGCTTGACACTTCCAGCCCCTTTCGGGAGGTATTATGAGATGGAGGAGAGAAGGGAGTTGAAACACAGCACATCACAGTCCATCTTGTCAAGCCATCAGACAGACCTCTAATTGTGGAGACTGCCTGGGGAGTGCAGAATTTGGCTACGGCACTACTGCTCCTAAGATGCTTTGCGTTTTTTCCAGTGCTGTGCTTGGTTTTAGCCTGCTTTCTTATCAGAGGGATAGAGAGAGCGCAGGGGGATTTGCCGCAGCAGAAAATCTGCAATATTGCTAAGGCCTTGACTTGGTGGGGTGGCTCCCAGTGTGGAGGTTTTAGCACAGTCAAAGAGCTGATGCCAGCCCAGCGCAGGCTGCTGACGCGCTGGGCTGTTCAAGGAGCTGTGCCCTATCCTGCCCTGCTGGGTCATGCCTGGCAAGCGATTCCCGACAGGCTCCTGACCTTCCCAGCAGATCCCTGCTGAGGGAACAGCTGCACAGGGATCCCTCCTGGTGAGGGCTGCACTCTGCTAGGTGAAGTGGTGTAGGCACCACTGAGCACCACATGCTAGGAGGCTCGTGCTACCCCTGCTTAAAGCTCTCAGCTTCTCAAGTGAAACCACACTTTGCTACCAGGAGGTTTTCTTCTGTGGCCGTCACGCGTTATTCTGGAGCAAGCTGAATTGAAATTTCCACTGTAGCCAAAAATTTGCTAAACTTTGTTTCAAATTACAGGGAGAGCCAGCGTGGTTCCTGAGCTTGCTATCCTCAGCCTTCTCTGACTGTCCTGAACCATATCCCAGCGCTCCCTTTCCCTGTAGCGGTTCCCGGTGGGATGCGAGATCCTCTGTTCTGGTGAAGCAGCGCCGTTCTAGCTCCGGAGCTGCAGCCCTGGACACAGCCTCGTGCCCGCACTAGGGGGAGCGCGGTGGCTGCTGTGCCCGCCGCACGACCAGCTCACACGCTTTCCCTTCTCATCCCTCTATGCTCCATTAAAGAAAAATATTAGGGAGATTAGTTTCTGCTCTAATGCTGCTTTAGGAGGAGAAAGGTGCTTGCAAATAATTAATTTTATAATAAAGCATTTTAAGTGACTAGGGAGAAAAGATCTACTTTTTCTATTAGTGGGGAGTGCTACTTTCTGCCTGCTGCTGCTTTTGCGGGTGAATGATGGACGTATATTCCTGTTTAATGTTAGTTTTTGTATATTTACTGTATTGCTATTTAACTTTTCCAATCTTTATTTTGATTTCAGCATTCTTCAATGTGTGCCTTGAATTTAGCTGTTGAAAATAACAGGCACTTGTAGAAAGCAAGCAGTCGGATCTAGATGCACCGAGTCACGTAAGGCAGGTACCAGCTCATCAGTGACCTGGAGAGGGTGGTAGGGGAGAGGAAGCAGCTTGTCTATCTTTGTATATTTGAATAGTAACCTTTGAATAGGGATTTGGGGAAAGAGTTGCTTCTGCTAGAGCTGTTTTGCAGTTAAGGTTTCACTTTTATTTTCTTTTCTTGCACCCCCAGTTCATGGGCTGTCCTTTACGAGTATTAAAAAGCCTGTTAATGCATATTACAACTGCAGAGAACACATGGCATGTTCCTCCTGGTATCTCCAGCTCTGTTTTGGAGGTCATGCTTTAAAAGGTCCTATACAGGACTAGGAAGGCCTTGAACACTCAGATGTGATTGCGCAGTCATGTCAACAACTGCCATCCATCAACAGCTGCCGTAAAATGTGGAAAAAAAAAGTAAAATTTTTATTAACGAGTTCAGGCAAATCATTGCGCAGTGCACAGCTTGATAATCCTTTTGTTCCAGAACTAACTGCATCCTGCTGATGTGGAGTTGCTTTTCCATTCAGCTGGGAAGCTGCTATTGCCAAGTTGGGAGATGCTGGTTGTCTGGCAGGGAGATCCAGAACTGGGTCTAGCTGCTCCGTTACTGCTTTTCCTAAGTGTTCAAGGCCATCTTCCTTCTGAGCTCTTGGGGATCTTCACAGGGGAGGTGCTGTCATGCAAGTCCTATGATCCAGCAGAGTTCAGCTTCACAGCATGTTCACCTGCTGTTTCTGGAGTACATGGAGGACTTTGGCCGGTGGCTGAGTCCTTGTGAAATCCTGGCCGTTTTTCCCTCCGCTTGCAAGATGGTGATTTTGCAAGAAGACATTTTACTGCCTTTATCAGTTGGTTACATGTCCTTCTCTAGCCTAGGTTTAACAAGTTATGTTGTAGTAATGTTTCAAATAAAAACTTGACTCACTTGTGGCAGCAGCCAAGTTTTCCTGCTGTTCAAATGTGCTGTTCCTCTGAACCTGGGGAAGAGATTGCTAGCCCCTCTGCGACCACAGCGTGGAGTTTGTTGGGAAACTTGCTTTGGCAGCTTGTAAATGGAAAAAGTCCAGAGCAAATGGGTGGAAAGCAAATGTGCCAGGTTTAAAATAGCACATTAGCAGCATCTGTATAGATGTTAAATCATTATGTGGCTCCTGTTAAGGTAAGTGTCTTACTTGGGCTTCCAGGAGTAGATTCCTAAATCACTAATTCCAGAGCATTTTCCCTAGGGGGAAAATGTGTGCCCAAGTCATCTTGTAAACTTGTCAAAGATTGCAGGAGTGAAGGACTCTGGAAAAAAAACAGTCTAACTACATAGTTCCCTGATACATATATTTTTTGTTCTTGTTCCCTGGTTTCTGTTTATGCCTGTTGAAAATAAGTAGCAAGTAAAACACAGCAGTGATCAAGGCTATATAGGTAATTCTAATGGACTGTAGACCCTCCTGGTGACTTGAGTAATTGGGTGTTGGTATTTGTTTCCATGCTTAAATGTTTGGGAGGCAGTTAAGATAGCTCTCAGCTATCTTTGTTTTGTTTTTCAGAGTAGGAATAAAGTGCTTAGTTACAGGACTTTGTTCCATCATCCGTTTCTGTTTTTATGCAAAAAGCATAAAGCTTTTCTTTTCAGCAAAGGAGAAGCTGAGGCATTTTCTTCCAAATAGCTGGTTCATTCTGCACTGCAGCTGACTTCTGTTGGATGTAGTTGGGGTCTCTTTGTAGTTCTGGTTGCTGACACCTTCATTTGAGGGATACTTCAGGAGGTCATGCAGTGACTACTAGCTGGAGGAATAGTGGAGGTGAGCAGGAACTGTTAGCAGCAGGTGTACTGTGCGTTAAATGCTCTTCATATGGGACAGGCTTGTGTTTATCCAAGACTTTTTCCTTTACATTTTTACTCAGCCAGAGCACCATGAGTGTTTGCTCTCTGACAGCCAGTACTTTCTGATGATAGCAGGAGCTGCTGAGAACTAGAGGATATTTTTTCTTAAGACCTCTCTTAAGACCTCCCAGCTCTTGGACAGTGGAGTTTGGCAGTGCCTGCCTGCTTCTCTGCAAAAGAGAAGAGTTTGGGGCTTTTCCCCTCATATCCCTTACTTAATGCTGCTACACAGTAAGAATCAGACTGGAGTCCTGGAATAAACAGCAAGTTTTCCCAATGACTGTGTGATTCATAACATGACAAACATGACAGACAGAATAAAAGCACTTTGTGTTAAGTCTAAAAACCTGTGAATTACGGTCCTGATTATGACTTTCACCATAGTCAGGAGTATATTTAGTGCATCAGCTAAGGACTTCATTCTGAGAGCATACCTGATCACTAACGCTGATCAAGTTGCCATGTGTTTATTTAATCTTTTAGTTCCTGTTTGACCAACATATAGTTTGACCAACGCTGCTTTAAATTAGTCCCTGTTTGGCAGTACGTAGATCCAGGACTTATCCTATCTGGGTCTGGTACAGTCTTCTGTCCTGGAAAATCACTCTCTGTCATCTGGAAAAGATCATTCCAGAAATAACTTATATTGATTAATTCTGTGCACAGATAAAGATGCATGAATGAGTGTCGGCAAGCATTTAAATTTTGTTAAATTTGAGGAGAGAAAAGTGTTATAGTGCTAGCAAGCCTTCATGAAACCTGAAAGAATATTTTCATCTGTTTAATATTTAAATAGGATGATTTTATTTACCAAATAAAATATTGTAGTGTACGTATCACTTACAAACATGTCACTGAACAAATCCATGCACTTCCTCCTGAAACAATTTAGATCATAAAACTGTTTGTAGAAGTTACAAATGTTAGTCAACTGAGAAAGAAGCAGGGCCTAAAATCTTAGAACAAACCCATTTGCACACTGATAAACCCATTTGCAGACTGATAAAATGAGTGTAATTTATGGCCTAGATACCTTATTGGCATATGTATTAAAATTCTGGAATATATCTATTTTTCTTAGCATTGCATTAGCTGTAATTTCTATGTAATGCTTCAATTCGTTTATATATTTGCACAGTATGTTATCAGATAAAAAAGTGCCAAAATGTGTATAAGGAGGTCATCACTTTAGCTTAATTGCATACAGATTTCCTGCACACTCTGATGCTTAAGACAAATAACGAGACTGCTACAGCTAGAATAAACGCATTAGCCTATAAATTTAGAGCTTCTACCTGCTTTGGAAAGGGAGAATCATCTCTAAATGAGCCTAGTAACATTGATTTGTGATTAATCATTTTACTTAGTGAGTCATCTATGATCACAGTACAACAAAAATGTCATGTTTGCTTAGTGGCATTAACTCCATTTATCTTCTCTGTATTCGGAGAATTGCCTTGTTGTCAATGTGGGACTGGGAATACAGCTGAACAGTTCTGTTGTTAAAACACTTAGGATGGCAGTTTACTTAATGCAATACTCAATTTGGACAAAAAGCAATTTATTATTTATTTATTTATTTTGGATAACCATTCCCTGTTTTGAAACTTATTTATTCTCTATGGTCAAGTCAAAATATTTGATTTTGCGTGTGCAAGCCAAAATAAATTACCCCATAAAATGAGTGCTGTTCTGCTTGCTTCCAGATTTCTCTAAGGCCATCTATGTAAGTTAACAAGTACTCTTAACTTTGTGTTTGAAATTGCTTTGCTTTGTGTTTTGTGAAGTAAACTTTCTTCTGCCCTTCTAGTAAGAAGTTCACCATGTCAGCACTGCAATTCTAGTTGAGTGCCATCAGAATGGTTTTCTGAAAATACACTGTCAGGGGGCATTTAGGGAAAGTGATAGTAATCTCTAAGAACTTTAAGTTGCTACGCATTAAGACATGTTATCAAGCCTTGCCCTCCTTCCTTCCCATTCCCTGGTGAAGTCTATAAAGCTGTACTGTTCTTCAGTAACACTTGCATATTTCAAAAACAGGGCACCAACATGCCAAGAGGCCATATTTTTTGTGTGTGTTCTTTTGCTGTTGCTTTGTTTTTATAGCAACTCTTAGATCCTTGCCAATATGACATTTTTGCAATGTCTCCCTTGTCCTGCAAATAGAGCCCAGGGCCTATAAATGAGAAGACTCTTGTCTCGTGGTAGTGTCATGCTCCTCTGCTCTGTCCCTCGACAGTGGCTTTGCTGATTTGTGTCTTCCACTGTTCAGCTCTTGTGTTCAAATATGAGGCTTTTTGCTGGATTTATTGGCACAGCACTTGGTACTGTGGCACCCTGGCCCCTCTGCTCACTGCTGGAGTGCTGTTTGTACAAGATTGCAGCCTAATAGGAATGTTTGCTGTGAATTTCCTTGGGGAAGGAGAAGGTATTCAGAATAACTAACACCTGAAAGTGTTCAGAGTGAATGAAACTTAGAAAGGAGATGAACAATTGTCCCGAACAGTTGGGTGGACTGTTTAGTACCAGAAGTACAGAAAGGCTTTGCTAGTGTAAATATACTCTGATTAGGTAATACTCACGATTATTTGAATATCTACTATAATTATAATAAAACCATAATTAAGCTATTTTTTGTGCCACAGTGAAACAGGCAAGAGGCATGGGATAATTCATGTTTTCTGAAACAAGCTGCATAATATAGGCAGTACTGCTAGGCAAAATTGTAGTTTCTTTGTCAGACAAAGATCCCTGCTTTTGTTCAGGCACTAGAGAGGCGTTCTTGGCAAACCACAAACCAACATGCCATGCACGCAGAGCAAACTGCCTCTGTAATGCAAGGCTGGGGAAAGGTGAGTTTCAAATATTGGCATAGCTAGATGCTGTTTAATCCCAAACAATATTTTTGCTGATCTGCCTTCATTGCTCAGACGACAAAAAGGAAGTGTGTTGCGTATAAGACTTGGAGTGGGAGGGACTAACCTTATGGCAACTTCATTTTATGGAGAAACTCGTGGACACAGGTGTAGTGAGGATGAAAAATTTCTTATGTGTCCTGTATTGCCTACTTAGTGTTTAAAAAAAGTTACATCTCCACATCAGGAAACTACTTTAAAAAAAATCATTAATACTTGCATATTGATATGCATAAGTGTCGGTAGCCTCTGGTTATGGATTTAGAATGGATGCTTTCATGGTTTCTTGCAGCTATGAAGGCTGAAAGTTGTCTTTAAAGGAAGAGACATAGTCCTGCAATTTAATAACGGCATCAGTGAAGCTTGAACAAAAACACTACTCACAGTGAATGCCTGTAACCTTGGATAATGTGTCTGGAGAAGGGCATTTCAGTGCGATATATCTTGAATTTAAAAAATCTAGGACTAGTTGCTGCTTCTGTGGTAGCAGTATTTGCTTTCTTTAACTTGATAATTATGATTGCCCACGTTCCGTGTGGTTTTTAATCATGATCGATATGATGATTCTGGAGCTGTTTAGCTCAAGTAAGCTGAGTCACTGGAGTCATTTCTTTAACTAGAAAGAGCTTCTTGTGATCTGATGACTAATGTGGCACAAAGATGCTAATGCTCAGTATACATGAATCTTTAATTGCTTAATTTGGATTTGGAAACTAGAGGCAACAGTAAACTCTGTGGAGAAAAAGCTACGTTTATCTCCTTATGTCCTGAATCAGCTACAGAGACCTCAAATTCATTAGAAAGAGAAAGAAAATGCTAAACTAAATCTGGATCCTCTGTTCTGGGGAAGGGCGGGGGGGAAAGGCAGTTTTTACATGTGGAAAACCCAAAATGAGGTCTTTTCTTGGAGTCAGAAAAATTGTATATTAAGCAGGAACAGCTACAAATCTAGACAGAGGCTTTACAGGCCTGCCAGAAAAATGAATGAAAATTGAGAGGACTCTGAGGCCAGCTACAGAACTGAAAGCCCCACTTCAGCAATATTTCAGCTCATTCCTGAAGGGCTAGTTCACTAAATTTCTGCAATGAAGTCTGTTAGCACTCATGAGGGAAGATCTTCCAAATTAATAGCGTAACCTAAGTAGATACGTATGATATGAATAATTTCTTGCCTTTGAAGGTTGACTTTTCCTATTACTGACATTGGAGCCTCCTGGAATGTGGATGAGGGATTCTGCCTTCATGATAGTTCAGTGCAGTTGGCTCTCAAGCTCACAAAGAGACCTTTTGAGAGAAGTTCCATTTTTTAGATATGAAAATGGAGAGAAAAGCATGAGATCAATGCAGGAAATCCATCCTCTGAAAACTTTTGTGACTTGTACTTAAAGGATGGGGAGTGGCTATGTTTTAGTATATTGCATGCAGAGAGCAGTCTGAATGAGTTTTCTTTACCAAAAATGGTTGATCTGATCTTAATTTCCATGAGTCTGGAGGATGTTATTGCCCCATTTCATAGAGGAGGAAACTGAGCTTTGAACTAATCAGGATTCTGCCACACACAGTGCGGAACTGGAGGGAGAACCCTCCATCCTTCCTGCATTAATTATTTTTCTATTGCTTAATTAGATTAGACCTTTTCTTCCTCTTTCAGTTTGTTCATTTGACCCGGTTGGTTAAAGAGTATGGTAAAATGGGAATCAACTGAAATGTTACCAGATTGCTACCATGCTGCCATGCAGCCAATGACTGTCTCCAGAAGAAGTAATTTGGTTTGTATTTCACTAATATAGTTAGTGTTTAACAGAACAGAAAGTTGTCTGATGTATTTGTCAGCCTAGTTTTAGATACTATCTAGATATTCTGCTTAATAAAGCAAACATGAAAACCTCTGTTCTTAACATCAGAAGAAACTGCTTATTCTTCAGGGCAATCATTAAGTATTTAAATATGCAACCAGAAGTCCACAGTCTTCGAGGCCAATATTTTAAAGTGTTTTTGTCCTAGATGCAATGTTTGTTTCATCTTTAAAAATATTACGTCCATATCCTACTCATTTAGATCTTTAGGGTGTCACAAGCTCAGAAAAATGATATGCAAAATAAAATACTACTTTGAAGGGCAGACAGGAATTACAACAGATGCTTCACAGGAATCAAAATCACTTCAGTATATGAATCTTCGCAGTGGCTTTTATTTAGCTTAAAAGCTGGAAAATGAGGTTTAAGGGGCAAGTCAATATTCTCACAAGGACTTGTTTTACTTTATAAGACTCAATGATTACTTGTCAGCTACATTAGCTTTTAAGGTGTGTTTCTACAATGAGAGACTTATTTGGAAGAAAACATTTTTTGTGGGGGACAACATTTTAATTCTTTTTCAAATATTGAATGGAAGAGACTCTAAAGAATTTAATACAATAACCTGCTGCCAGGTTCAAGACAGTGCTATAAGTTTTTACAGTTGCTAATAGCAACTTATGTGGCGAACGTAAGTACAGCAATTTAGAGGGACACTGTGGTAATATTAATTTCTTCAAGTAGTTAAATACTAATGTCTTTCACCACAACATCAATGTCAGCTCTGCTCCCAGGCAGAAAGCAAAGGACAAATGAACTCACCATTTCTATTTGCTTTTTTTGAATGGAAGGTTTTCAGCAAACTGACAGTAGCTAGTCTAGCCTGTAATTTTAGCTTGATTTATTTGAATTAGCAAAATCTTCAGTAAATACATCTCAGTGCACTTCCTAAATGTTTCCCCTTAGAGATTAAACATCCATTTACTTTTAACTCCACCAGTGCTCACAGACTTTAATTGCAGTGCCTGACAGACTCCTTAAAGAAAGGAAAAGTGATGACAGAGGAAGAGAAGGTCATTCGTGCAGAGCGGCCATGCTGCGCGGGAGCCTTGGACAGTGCCCGGCAAGCACGTCTGGACAGTGGGAAGCAGAGACGGAGCAGGTCACTACGGGTATTTGTTAGTGTGTCCTGATTGGGAAGGGTGTTTGCCTGCTGCTGGAGAACTTGCCTTTGTGTGTGGTGTTCCTGGCTATTTGTGACATTCCTGGCACTTAATCTATAGTGATCCATTTTTGGAAATGCTGGTTAATATGGAGAGTGCTTAAAGCAGGCCTCCCAGGCCAGGAGTTCTGTGGATAGTGTCATCAGAACCGACCTATTGGAAGAGCCTGCTGACAAAATGACATGTCAGTGTACATCCTCAAGGTCAAATTGTGCCTGTGTCAAAATTGATGCCAACACTTTGTTTTCATCTGTGGTTTTATTTGCCCCCGTCACTGGTAGCCATGATATAGCAGACCTTCTCCTAAAGGAAAGCAGGTGCTGTCATCTTAGCTTGAAATCTTTTCACAAAGCCTGGGGACTTCTGACTGCATAATGGCTGGACTTGGCAGTGTCAAAGCTAAGGCCTGTGCCCTTCGAAAGTTTGATTGCTTTTCTCGTAGTTGATCACAATAGAGTATTTTTCACTCTTTTCTTGGAGGCCTTCATTCCCTCCTCCATCTTTGTCTGTAATCCTACTCTAGCTCTTCTAAACTGACCAGGTTGAAATGGTGCAGACAAATGCACGCAGGCTTTTCTGGCTCCCCTGTCGTTGCAAAAGTAATCACATTGGGCAAATGTCTTTTCCCCAAAAGTACTTGCAAGAGTTCATTTTGTTTAACTCTTCATTTCCTGCTACTGCTGCTGCTCTTGTCCTAGGAACCCAGACTTTACAATATCTGGGGACTTGCTGGTTCCCTGAATCTGGTCAAAGCAACTGAATAGGGTAAAACACATTAAGCATTCCTTTCAAGACACAGAAACCAGTTGCTTAAGAAACAGCTCTTCTAGCCTGAAGGCTTCTCTAGTAAGGTCAGATGCTGCAGTGCTGTCCAAGTTACTTTTGAGAAGCCTGTTTACAGACTGGTCTCAAGGAGGGAGGAACAGGCCTTGCTGATTCAGTGTGCTAATGTAATCATCCCTGGGACGTTGCTTGGCTGCAGTGCACTAAGTGTCTTCTCATTCCCTTCCAGGGTTTCTAAACAAACCCAGGCTTAACTGGGGACATCACTGCATTTACGCTCTTAAAGTTCCTGGAACCTTTAAGAAGGGAAAAGTATGGTCAGTATTTTGAAAGATAGAAGAAAAAAATATTATATATATCTATAATTAGGGTAGAATATGGACATAGCATTATAGCTTCAATTAAAAGCATGTCAATAGAAGGCAATTGTGTGCTACATAAAAGATTCTTTTGTTGAAAACTGGCCTGAATTACGACTGTTTTATACACATTAATTTGCTTTGTACATACAGAATGGAGTTGATTGAACAGCATGATTGTCTGACAAGAGCTGAAAAGCAGCACTTGCTGTAGGTAATTTAAATTGAGCCCTATTATCATTTACGGATTTATTCTGTTTAGAATCAATAAGATGAAAAAGGGCCTGAAAGCTTTGCGCTAATGCTAATCACTTTTGGTTCAGTAGCTCCTTGTGTTTAAGTTATGTATTTCTTTCCTTTAGTCACAGTCAGAGCTACTTGGGAAGTGAAATATTTAAACTATCTTGCACTGAAGAGAATGTCCCCCCTCTTCTACTTCACAGAGAATTCAGCACTGATAAATCCTTTGTTGTAATAGAAAGTTCCTTGAGAGAGGGAAGTGACACCAACCAAAAAAGACAAAAGAGATGATCTGGGAAGAAGCTCAGTGCAATGAATGCCCTAGGAAATTTGCTTTAAAGCAGTGTTCATGGTGGCAGGAGATTTCAGCCTGACCCTAGGACAGAGTGCAGCCAGGCTGAGGGATCTGAAGTCACCCCGCTTTCTGCTATGGCAGCAATTTTAACCCGAAAAGATAAAATATCCAGGAACAGAGTTGTCAGAGGGCCTATGACAGAAAAGATCAAAGGGAAGGCAGAAGCTGGGTATCTTCAGTATAATGGTGCTCCCAAGGGGAACTACATTGAAAGGAATTGATATCAATTGAAAAAGGTTCTGCTGGTTAACAAGAAGTAAATTTAGCAAAATAAAATCAACTGGACAGTATTACAGAGCTCCATATGTCCTTAGTTGTGGTCCTTGGGGTAGGAAGCAAAGGGCAGAGGTGTGCTGAGGGACTGTGGTAAACTGCAGAAGAGCTGCAAGTCCTTATGAGGGAGGAACCTGAGCACGTGTCTCTGAGTGAGGTGCTGTGCTGGAGTTTCCACTCTTCCAAACCTCTTTTGCACCTTCTGAGGTCTGGTGCTTGAGGGAGAAAAAAAGATTTAGAGAAAGTGAGGAAAGAAATTGACCCCTGTTGCAGTCAGAAAGGCCCTGACACTAATGCCTAATTGTGTCTTTATTGACCAAGCAGGAGTGAGGGGACTGTACCTCCTCTAGAGGAGCCTGCAAGACTGGGCAGTGCGTTGGATGGGATCTCTGGAATCTGCCCCGTAGTGCCCCAGCAGAGCCTGCTGCCTCCTGGAAGCAGTGACACGGGGGCAGAGTGGCAGAGCTGGGACGGTATGAGAGGACTGCTGTGGTGAGCAAGGGCCTTGGCGTTGTGGTTCTGCTGTTTCTGCTGCCTCAGCCCTTCCTAGCTGTGACAGGAAAGATCCCTCTGGAAGCTGAGGAGGATCCCTGTGTGCCCACACTGAGGCAGCCCGTAATGGGGACTGTGCAACGACAATGTGGAAGCACAGGGACCCGTAAGGGAGCGAGGGGAGCAAAGTGCCCGTGGCAGAAGGATGCAGCATCTGACCTGGTGTGGAGCGACTGGGTCGAATATGTTTAATCTTTCAAGTCCCAGGCACTGCACCCTGCTGCTGCTCTGCAGAGAGGTTAGTTCTGGATGATTAAACGAGCAGTATTATTAAGATTGTAGTGTGTCGTGTACACCACGGTTAGAGATGATTGTCAGATCTTTGCTATTTCATCAACAAAGTGGCTTTTCTTCTTCACACTCTATTTTTCCCAGCTATCCAGGACTACTTCAGAGGTTCAACTTTTTTTTTTTAAGTGTTTTTAAAAAAATGTGTTAAATTTTGCTTGTATTAAAACAGACTGGAGCAGCAAATACAGTTTCTTGCAGTAAACACCTATAAAAACATCAGAGGTTTTGATAACTGTTAGCTGTATATTTTGTAATGCCTATTGTATTTCCATTTTGTTAGTTCTATTTAAAGAGCAGTATTATCATGCCCCATTTCCTGTTAGATAGTTCTATTTGTCCGCTCTACAGGAGACAGGAGATCTTGGGTCCAAAAGAAATTATCTCTCAGCAAATTACTCCTAACTCCATTACTGAATACTAAGTACTCTCCCTCTACTCTGTGAGCAGCTTGAAGAGATAACATTGCAATTTATTTATTTGTTTTGTCCTGTGTATATGGGTGACATACAGACTCATCTGAGCAGAGATGGTGATAACTGACAGGTACATTAGATCAGCCACCTATAGCAAAGTTTACTTTGATTATGTAGTAAGTGTCAAGATGTACAGTAGCTGATGTCAGTTTGATCTCTTATAGTATAAAATGGCTTGTCTTTTTCATGGTTGATTGGACACTAATTTTTGTCTAATAAGTAAGCTATCAGTTCAGAGTGTTTTAGAGGAGCAGAGTTTTTCATCCTCCTGAAAGGGAAACCATTCGTGAAATTATTTTAAAATTTGTTTGGATTGCTTGTTGTATTCATTTTGCTCCTTCTAAAGTCACTTGTTTACTCAAAGCAGGCACTAAGGGTACAGTGTTTTCTAGGGACCTGCTGTGAATCTATTGCATTGCATATAAGACTTTTCCATAGTAAAATAGTAGCAGAGGACAGAATATTTTTTTGTCTGTTCTTGATGTGTAGTTGCCAAACTGCAAAGTCTGGATTTTTAAACTTCCTATAGCCATGGACAGAGTGCTTCCTATAGCTGTGGCAGATAAGTATTGAAAACACCTCTTAGATTAAATGATTAAGTGATCTCTTGGTATCATTTCTATATGGGAGTAAGAGATTTCCTAAGACTTCGCCATTTCCTTCATACATTGAACATGCACACTGTAACTTGATGTGATTTTAGGTAAATTATCAACTACTTAGCACATTGCCTGTCTAAAGACAAGTGTGATACCCATAAGGCAGGGATGGTGGGTTTCCAACCTCTTCTAGCTCACAGATTGATAGTTTCATAACTGAAGGTCATTGCTTTGGAGGAGGCCTATCGATTTGCAGGCATCTGCAGATAACAGGGGTTTACCTATGGAATAGAGGATGCTTTCAAAGCTAATTTGGAGATGACTGTCTGGTGGGGAAATGTTGCTCATTTTCCACCAGGTTATGTCTGTGTGTGGTGTGACTGAAGTTCCTGGACCTTGGCTACAGCTTCAGGACCCCCGACTTGACATGGGGTCTAGCAGACAGGGCAAATACACAGGTGGCTGTGCTTCAGTAAGATTCTGTGGCTGTGTATGTGTTGGAAACAAGAAAAGAGGTTCTGTCTTGCCTTCTCTTGAACTCAAATAGAAACTTAGATGCAGATCAAGTTCTAGTCAGAACTGGTAATGCCTGGACCTGCTGTTTCATGTCTACAAAGCTGAGCTTCGGCAGACTTTGGCATCACCATCCACTCTGGTCAGCTGAGCTCCGCGCAGTGTGTTTCTCACAGACCAAAGCGGGAACCTCGCAGTGGAGCTGGAGGCTGAGCATGGATCGTCTCCATCTGTTCCTGTCTTCCACATAAAACCCCTGACTCCTTTGCTCCCTCTTGCCTTAACTCCCTACAAAGAAGGCAGGAGCTTACAGGGCTGTTGCTAAAACATCAAATGAAAACTTTGGTTTTTGCTGCACTCAGCAGCTTCTCTACTGGTCTTGTTTGAGAGAGCACTAACAAATCCAAGGGGATTTGAATGTTTTTGATAACTCACTGCTGAGAGTGTCTTTAGGCTCTTCTCATACATAACTGTTGCAGCCTGCTTCACTTTTCGTATATTCACTTTGGGATATATGGAAAATAAGGCTGTAATAATGCTGTCCTTTCTTGTCTTCTTTCACAAACACTTTCACAAACATTAATCCCATGATTTTTTATCGGTGCAAAATAACCCTGGAGATAGGGCAGTCTGTGGATCAGCTTCTATGAAACTAGAAAACTGAAATTATTTTGTTTAATTGTGTGTGAAAGTCAACTTTTGTCAAAATCTCTAGCTGTGACTGAGTACTTACAAAATGTAATATATTCTTTTCTTTAGCAGATCACCTAAATACATTTTACTAGCAACCCTTTTGAACCAGATGAGACCGTAATTCAAGCTGTCTTGTCTGTTTCTGCTTTAGTTCACAATAATGTCACTGTGCTGCTCACACCAAAGACTGTTAAGTTTTTATCTGTAGCAGCTCCATCAACTATTTTGTCCTAGTTTTTCTGCAGCTCTTTACTGATAGGTACCTTTTTTTTTTTTTTTTTGTGGGGAGGAGGGGGTAATCTATTCAGTATATATTTCTAATATAAAAGTTTTGTTTCTCTGTCAATGTGACTTTCCAAGCTTTTCCAGTTTTTCAGCGACTTCTCACCAGCTGTAACAGAGTGATTCCTCTTCAACTGCAATATAAGAGATGTTGCTGCGGCCAAAAAATGAAGTTATTTCAGAATATTCTGTTCCGTCAGGAATTGTGCTCTGGCATACTGCTTGACTGAACATCTTCAATTCTTGAAGGTTATCCTTGTGTTCTTTACTAAACTGAATGCATTAAGGGATGGGAGGGAGTTTTGCTGAGCAGTGAGGACTAGAGACAAGGAGTTGGAAAAGTTTTTGTTTTGTTTTGTTTTTTTTTTTTCTGAGTATTCTGCCACTCTTACTAGATGATTCATTAGCTTCTTTATGTTACAGCCTCTCTGTGCTGTGGCTCCTTCATCTCTACAGGGGATAGATAGCCCCGTGTTTGATTCTCTAGGGAGTGGGAGGGATGTCTGTGGGACATCTTTGGGACCTGGGAATAGGGCACAGGCAATGAATGCAAGATATTTTGGGGGGAGGTCTTAACTAAAAACAAATATTTCTTAAGCTGTGGAGAAGCTCTAGGTGCAAAAGTGAGCTTGTTACACTTATGTTCTCATATTCATCAAACAGTTTCATAGCACTTGGCAGGAAGGGAGGCAGGAGAAGTGTATTCTGACCTTTTACCAGTGGGATTTGCTTTGAATCCCCAATGTGTTCAAGGAAACACTGGCACAGATGAAAAACGGATGAAAAAGCAGATAGTGGCTACATTTAACCTTCAAGAGCAGCCGTTGTTTACCGCAGCGTGCCGTGCTGTGTGAGATGGAACTGTAAAACCTGGATAGGATGAAGGCAGAGTGAGAGCTTGGACACTGTGTCCGATGTCCAAGCTAAAAGCAGTGTAGGAACTGGAGATGGAAGCCCCAGTGCGACAGCCCCTGAGAAGAAAAACAGAGGGAAAATGTAGGATGTTGCCTGCTGCCAGGCTCTGAAGTGTCAGTGTGGGATGTTTTATAGACCTGTGATTGCCAATATCTGCTTTTCTTGGAAGACATCAAAACAAAGGAGATAGATCTTTTTTTTTTACTAGAGATACTGGCTTAATGACCTTAGGGATGCTGGGGACTTCAGCTGCTTCTTGACTGAGGAATCCATACCCTGCTGTCTCATCCTCGATCCTGCTGTCTGCTTTGCTGACTGTGTGCAGTTTTCCTGCAGCAGCAGCAGATTGCGTGGATGCCTGTCTCCTTGCTTTGGGAAATGTTTGCAGTGAGATGAGAAGCTCAAATCTGTCCTGTGTGCTGCTGATGACTAATGCCTACTTGAGCTTCAGACTTTGTGTGTGTGTGGAGCAACCAAGCTAAATAAAGGTCACTGGTGCGTTTGTGCAAGGGAAGCACCACTGTGCTCTGAGAGCCTCTGCGTTAGTGATTCCAAGTATACGCAGTAATATAGACTGTAACACAACCTGCTGCTAGCTTGATTTGTTTATATGTAGAGACATTTTAGCATGAGGTATACAGAAATGCCCTGTCCTTAATTGCATTTTATGCAATTTTGGTGGTTGTATAACTCAAATAAGTGAAATACAGGTGGCATGCATGTCACTATGTAAGATTTTTTTCTTTCTTTCTTGGCAGCTTTACTTAGTTGTGATCTGTGTTGTTTAATGACAGGACTGGCAACTAAGATGTACTTAAAATTTTAACAATAACAAAAAGAAAGTTCTGACTCGGGAAAATCATCTCAAGTTTGTGGATCGTGTCTCTTACAGTCTTCCCTTTCCTTTTATTTCAGGAATCTTTTGCAGGATGAACAAGAACAGAATTATTACCTGGCTAGAGAGAAAGCAGTCACAGAATTGTAAGTAGAGGAATGCTTATTTACCTGAGTTAGATTCAAGTCAGCGGATGACTATTTTCACATGGCAACATATTCTGGTTTATTGTTGGGAATAAGGAAAAAAGTAACATCCCATTCTGCAGTTGGCAAAGTTGCAGTGAGGGTCTCATTGCAAGCGGGTGGTTTACATCTCATGTAGATTGAAATAAAGGAATTGCTCACACATTCATGATCAATACAATCACCACTGCTTTACATGAATTAAGTAATTTGTATGGTATTGCTGTTTGGGGCATTTGTATCCCTATTCAGAGCGCTTTTTCAGTATTTCAGCCCCACTAATGGTAAAGGCAGGTGCATGCCAGTTACCCACAAAACCAAGGCAAAGCTCTATGGGGAAACTCTTTTATGTCCATCTAGATTTGAATTTGTAGTCCTTTTCCAATTACTGGGCTAATTGTTTAAGAGATTGTTAGACTAAAAAAGTTTTTAATCACTAATCTGTTTTTGAAAGGAACTTAAGGGCTCAAAACCTGAGCTACATACTTCTTAAATTAATTTTCTTCATGAATACTTCTTTCTCAATACAGATTTGTGAGTCAGAACACCCTACTGTGCTTGTTTCTTTGTCTTTTCTTCAAACACCTGGCCTATTATTCTCCTTTTTTTTTCCCCCCAACAAAATTGCTCTTTCTTTGTAGACAAAGTTCTGATGATATTATACCCCTGGAAATACAGAAATTTACCCAAAGACCTGTGTTATGAGAGCTGGACTTGGGGCAGAGAACAAGCTAAACAAACCTAACAATTTAGCCAAATGTGAGTGCTCCTATAGAAATATTTGCCCATGTTTCTTGGAGAGATACCAATATCCTGCAGAATCTTCAAACAAAGCTCCTCCAAATAAGTGTGACAAGGAGGATAAAGTCAAGAGGTTTAATTCTGAAGTTGAGCTCTTTTTCCATATGGGCTAGAAGCTGTAGAAAGTCAAGAGGTGTGTGTCTGTCTAGATCTGGGCTGCTTTGAAAAAATCTTTTGAATTCAGGGAAACCAGACTAACCTGACAAAATAACCAGGTCCCCAGGCCTGTTTAAGTTGAAGCCTGTGCCGAGAATCCTGTTGATGTCACCCAGAGAAGAAAAGGGCTGCAACCTTGACTAAAAAAACTTACTCAGATGAGAGGGATAGGATCAAATTCTGCGGTCTTAATCCAGATCAGTTCAAGCCTTGCCTAAATCAGGACTCAGGGATTTAGTGCATAGAGCAAAATAAAATGTCTAGAAAGAATTGCAAAGTTCAGTGTGAAAAGCTCCCCAGATGCTAATGATGACAGACACCATCCTCTACTCAGATGGCTGAGAAAGGGCAGCTTTTATTTAACTCATAATAAATTGGGCAATGAAGTTACCTTTGCAGTGCTTTCTTGTATCAGATAGGACACGATAGCTTGAAGCCACAGAGCAGTGCCTGAGTGCAACAAAAGCAAAACAGTCTGTGCCGCAATGACAGCTCTGAGAAGCAGAGACCGCTGGTTGAGATGGTAGGAGCACATGCTTGGTAGCTCTTACAGTAAGAGGAAAGTGCCTTGGAGAAATGGGGCCTTCTAAGGGACACCTGGAAAGAGCAATCCCAAGTCAAACTGGCAGGTAATTAAGTGGGATCCCTCCCTGGGATGCATGGCAGCATATCTTGATGTATGCTTTTAGCTTTACTTCAGTGAGAAGACTGCAGTTAACACAGTGATATCATTGCTTTCCTTCTAATCCACTTATTTAAAATTGAATTGCTGGCTTGGTTTCATGGGCACTGATGTTTCTGTTGCTACTCTTGTGGCTCAGATGGGTCAGGGTATCAATTCTTTTGGACTTCTGGCAGTTGATCCTGGCACAGGGGTGTCTATCCCAGAGGGTTCTCTGAGTGAGGCCTGGGCCTATGGTGCTATTTTGCTAGACAGGTGTAGCAACTTCTGCCTCTCGTACCGCCTATAGTGTAAGTGAGCAAATTTGCTCCTCTCTGCATGTTAACTGCTGTCCCTGAAATAATTCCTGAGCCTCTGTAGCTGAGGGAAAGACTCCAGTTATTGGATGAGGGTTATCCCTGATGTAACTGCTGAAATGAAGGGAATCTTGCCTTCCAGATCTGCTTGTTTGTGTGAAATCTCGGCTTCTCTGTAGTCAGAAACGATGTTTCTGGTGATTGCAAAGGACCTGGTGTTTCACAAAATGTATTGAAACTGCCATCAGCAGTTAGTTTTTGTGCATTACCTTCTGGTAAATTTTCCTAGGACTACAGCTTTGCAATACAATTACTGCAAAGATACTTTCTGAATGGCTTTTAGACAGGGTCAGCATCAAGACATGTCATTCCTGCTTCTGTAAAATAGTGCCATGGGCTGCTTCCCTGCAGAACCTCCTCGCACGTCTCCCACTGCCTGACTCGCAGAGCTGTTAGAAAGTTTGCTTTTCCTGACAATACATGCCATTACTTTCTACCTGCACTACCAAGAATGTCTGAAACAGAAATAGTTCTGGTCATACATGACTCAAAAGCAGTCTAAACAGTTAATATTTGGGAAGAATGATGAACTTATCTAGCAAACTCCTCTCATGTCATGTACCTAGGTTTACAAGTGAGATCCCAGATAGCTACAGAAGGAGCAATTGGGGTTCTGGATTTCTATACTCAAAACTCTAACAAACTTGAAAATATATGTAATCTCAAGAGTAGTCCTAGAGTTAGTTATGTGTGTGGGAGCACAGACCAACTGGAGAAGTTCTAAAATACACAAAACTTTCTCACTATTGAGTTTAGTGCCTAAGAATAATCTTGAGGGACTCTCATCATCAATAAATGAGCTCCATGATGTTCAGTCAGCCCACAAAACCAGAGCCTCCTTGGAGGGCTGCTAGGGATGTGGTAAATCTTCAGGTAAAGTCAAATGCTGGCTGTTGTTGTGATTGCTAACAGCAGAATTAGCATTTCCATAACTACTATTTGCACAGTGCTGTGCTTGTTTAATCAGCCCTCACAACATCCCTGTGAGGTAGGCAAGTGAGCGGTAAAATGAGGATAGTGATACTTACCTTTACCTAAAACCAGAGGACCAGATATGTGAATAGGATAGTTCTCATTTCCCAGTGATAGGGAAATACAGAAAATGACTTGTCTGAGGCCAGAAGGGGAGATCAGGATTTTTATGCATTTTGCTCACTAGGGCCTCACTTCTTGCTCTTTCAACATCATCCAAAGAATTTAATGCCTTCCATTTAATTTCACTTGAATTCAGAGTCTACTCAAAGCATGAATCATCTGGAAATGTACAAATGATCTGTTAGCTTCCTAGTCTTGTATTATGTGCCACTAATCATGCCAAAAAGTATTCAACAACCTTCTATTTCCAGCTATTAGCTATTTACCAATAAGTATATATACACATACAGACGACTAAACACTATTTACTGCACCTATTTTCACAAAACACAATTTTCATATACAAATGTTGAACTTTTTTAATTATGAAAACATCGCCACCATTAACAGAAAGCAAACGTGTGTTTATTTTTCAGTTTGAAACAAGATACGTTATACAAACCTAGTTCTGAATCAAAAAATCTATGCTGAAAATAGTCCACATCTTGTTCTTGCTAAGTTTGTCTAAAATGCGAGATTTCACTAGCATTTTTACTTCAACATGAAGTATGACCTCCAAGTGAGAAACATACTGTGTATCTATTCTCATGTTTAAAGTACTGCATCTAGCCATTCCTCCTGAGGAATGAGTTAGGGATTCCTACAAAGTTTTGAGCCTTTGGACTAGCACCTGGTGCCTGTAGGGATTTCAGTGCCTCAGCTTCGTATTAACTTGGTTTATGAAGAAGAGACAGTTCCTGTTCATATTTCTGTAGTGTCAGAAATTCACTGCCTATATAAATGAGTCAATTTGCTACATGATTTCACATTAAAATGAGGAAAGACTATTTTAGTAGGGTTATCTCCTTTCAGTCCATTTCTGAAAATGGAGGAGCTACAACTTTAGTACGTGCGTCTCTAACAGGAGCTACTTGCTGAAGAAAGCACTCGCTTTCCCCTTGGTGGCTGTCTGTGGGAGAGCTCCTAACAAAGTTCTTTGTTAGTGTTTGTAAGACTGGAGATGAGGTTTAATTGAGGGATTTGTGCTGAATGTTCTTTCGCTTTGAGTCTTAGCGTTGCAATGCTCGACGTTTTCCTTTCAGCTGCTGCTGGATCAGTGAAGGCAGTGAGAGCAGGGTCTGACGGGGGTCCAGGAGCTTTCATTAGTACTGAAGCTGTTGTCATGAGAGGATTTAAAGCATTCAGAAACCTGCATTTGAAAAAAGTCAATATTATCCAAACTAAAATTGTTTTGGAGAACAAGTACTTGTTAATCAAATCACAGAACTTGAAGTAGTAGAAAATAATGTGCTAACATTTCTAATTTCTTTCAATTGTACATTTTTGTTTCCAGGATATATTTTAATTTTTGTCCCTTAGTACAGTGCTTTGCTCTTAATCACATTCAATTAAAATAAAGGCATGCAGATACCTAGAACAGCAAACATTTCCTTAACTCCTAATGCTGTGTTTTATCTGAACAAACCCTGAAATGCTGTAAAACAACCTATACTATGAAAACAGTAAACCACCTCATAAAAAGAGCAATCTTTTATAGCTGTTTGTGTAGCCAATTTGTCTGACAAGTTGTTCCATATGAAAAGCAGCATAAGTCAGTGTGGCAGAAAGATCCACCTGTTAATGCAGAACTATACACAATATGAGGTATAATTTCAGTAGGAAGACAGCACTATCCTAACATATATTAAAAAAAAAAAAAATCCTCTACGCATGCATCCTTGTCTGTCTTTTATGGGATGCACTAAAACAGCAGCAGTGCTCTGATGATGAATTTCAGGTTGCTGGGCAAGAAAGCCCAGGAAACAGTTTCAGTTGAAACTAACTGCTGGTGTTCTAGTATGTGACCCCAGAGAAAGGGATGGAGTGTAGGTCTGGGTTTGCTCTAAGCACAGAGAGCATCCCACCTGCAGAGAGCGCGAGGCTGCTCTTAGCAAGTAAGGATCAGGAAAAATCTCTTTTTTGAGCTTTGTCTATCTTGCCAAGAAAGCCAATCTCCTGGTCTGACCTCCTAAGGAGGAAAAGTTTAACACCTTCACTCTGGCAAATCACCTAGAATCTAGGTCTGTCTGCAGTCTCATCTTGAATGTGTGCAGACTGTATCAGTCCACAAAATAAGGATGGAGCTGCAGCCTACAGATTAGATTACAGCAGTCCATTGTGAAGACCAACAGTGACACCAACGTTTCACAAGTAAGCATAACCATTGTTCAAATACTAATTGCATATCCATTTAACTAAATTTGGGGTTTTTTTTTCATGAGTGTATTTAATGAGAACATATGCAAATATCAAAATAACATAAATAATATTTCTGAATATTTTTCAGGTTTAGGAAAGAAAGCATTTGATAGTACCTTCCAAAATGTGGGCTTAAAATGGGATTTCTGAAGAGAGAAGTCCAGGTAAGACTGCTGAGGCCGAAAGTCCCCAAGGTTGAAGGGCTGAGGGCTGGAGACATGGATGGCACAGCCAGTGTTGAAAGAGGCATTGACCTCCATGTGTGGTCTAGGAGGGGAGAAGGACTCAGCGGAACATCCAAAAACAGACCGAGTGGGTGTGTTAAGGAGATTCCTGGAACAGTCCCCAGAATTTCATTTTTTTCACGCTTCCTCCACTTTGCCCTTCTGTTTTGGAACCAGACCTTCAATGAGACAACATAAAGGCATTAGCTGAACTCGGTCTGCAGTTTATTACCAACTGCTGCTTATAGTGATACAGATAGCAAAATAGTAAATGTTAAGCTAAAAAAAAAAAAGAAAAGCAAACAAACAAAACTCTTAAAGATCTGTTCATAAAATCCTTAGTCCATTTATTAGCAAATAATTGAAAGACTGTTACTTAAATTACTTCCAGGTGTTTAAATAATACCAAATATAGAGTGGTTTGGATGGAAACCCTTTACCAATAGGGTGCTGACAACCCAACCTAGGAGGCTGGGATGTGCCATAGCTTGTTGTCCTCAGTCTGTTGTTCCTACACCTATCGGTGACATTTATGTTTTTAAAGTAGCTCGTTCCTCTGAGGTTCTTGGGCACCAGCTGAGGAATCTCTTACTTTAGTCCTGCATTGCATATGTTCTAGTTCCTTTACACTTGGGAATTGCTGTTTCCCTAGAGTGCTGGGGAGATGACTTGGATTATGTGTTCTGTATATAACAGAGCTGGGTGCACTGTACAGGAGAAATATTCTTATAAGAAAAGTCAGCATCAAAGCTTGGAAGCCGGTACTTGGATTTGTGAGTGCCTGACTGGCTTTTTGGCTACTTATCAAGCAACTACAGACTTGGAAGAAGCAAATGTCTTCCAAAGGAATATGTAAACCAGCAAAACACTAGACAGCTATGCCTGTGCATAAGTGAGTCTGCGCATGGGGAGTCTGTATTAGTCTATGACTAGGAGCTGGTAAAAAAATGAGTTCAGTTATTGGAAATCGTGTGACTTGAAATATCTCCTGACCATTAATCCCAAATATTTGGAAGTGGAGTTTAGCTGAGATCTCGCAAGACACCAGTTCAGAGGTGCTAGTGTTCTCCATTAGAATAAATAAATGCCAATAGAGATACTTCTTACACTGTAGCCAGGTAGGTAGCCTTTCATAAAAGGACAAAACAGATGCAAAGGTATTAATTTCCTTATAAGTGTTAGCATTACTCTTCAAATTTTTCTTTACAAAGAAGCTTAACATGAAATGTGGGGGTTTTAAATTTTTTTATGCTAAAGTAAATCCATTTGATCAGACTTGTACTCTGACTGCAAAATAGCTTTATTTAAATAGGGGTTTACAACCAAACTGAATTAGTATTCACTCACAATTTTGTATTTATCAGACATTAAGAAATTGTCTCTCTAAATATCTAACAATCATGTTTAGAAAAAAGCCAACTTTCAGTTCATTACTGGTACACGCTTATCGGTGTAAGTGATAAAGGGACACAGACATACCTCATGCTTTACACTGATGTGAAAAGCAGCTTTCCAAATTTAGTGCATATTTTATAGTCATTAACATTCAGATTAATCATTTTGGAGCTTTTGTTAAACAGTTTTCTTTTGCTTTCAATAAAAGGCTTAAGTTGCCTTTAGTCTATTTTCAGAATCACTTGAAGTGCTGAATTAAACATAAGAGATATGGCTATATTAATCTTAAGAATTTTGTAAATGTAATATCAGTGGGGGAAAAAAGCTTGAAAAAGTACATTAGGCATTCCGGAAAGAAGGCATGTTAAACTCTTGACTTTCATTTGTACACTAATTATCATCCAAATTACTTCTGTAATTACTAACATTGCATGTATTGGACAAAAGGAATTTAAGTCTTTTAAAATAAAAAACAGAGCAACCATCCAAAATTAGATAGCTTTCTTACTGTCTTTTTTAAAAAAATTGAAAATGTATCCTATTTAATTGTGATAAGACTTATAAATATGGTTATGACATGTTTCTGCTGTAGCTGAATACATGAACACTAGAAAAGAAAAAACCCCACAAAGATTCCATTAGATTAAGCTAATATTTTGATACTGATGCAGTTTATTGCACTGAATTACCTGTGTAATGCTTGACTCTGCACATTAAGAAAACAAACATTCCTTTAATAACCATTTCTTAATTTTCCTCTAGATCAACGTGAATTAGGAGAAACAGAAGGGTAACAAGAGATGTAAATTCTGAAGAATTTCTCATGATGGATTTGGGTTATGAAAAGGTTTTGTGGACTTTTAGACTACCCTTTTCCAAGGTAAGGAAGGACGAAGATTTCTACTGCTTTGCTGCTAAGTTGTCTCCTCTCTACTACAGGACAAGAACAGGGACAGGGCCACTCTGGGATGCAAGCTAATCCAGAGCCAACTCTGTGCTGACTAGGTGCTCCTGTCCAGGAACCTCGTGACAAGAGCTCACAAAGAATATTGGAGGAAAAAGGCACAGCTCTCCAAGATTCTTCATGCCTACTGGAGACACACAAGCACTGGTATTTTTCACATTAATTCGTTATCACCTCCAACAAACCTGAACATTTCTATCTCTTCCAGATAAGCCACTAGTGGAGTTCTTCCGTACTATTCCTTTTCTTCCCAGGGCAAACTGGCCAGTGAAGGAGTAACCCGTGAGGGGAACGTGCCAGAGGGCAGGTAAGCAAAATCTTTTCAGACGTGTCTTTTCTAATGGTAGATGCAATAGTTGATTACTGGACACTGAGGTATTTCATTGAGCACAAGTTTTAGTGATTGCTGAGGGTAGGGAGAGGAAAGAGCACATAATTTCCTTTAAGTCCATAAAACAGAGATGAAAGTACATCCAGCTATAGTCAGATGAGTAAGTTAGGGAGCTCTGGAAGTAACGTTCATACTTAAAAGGGCCTTTCCTGAGGATGATGCCTGTTAAAATAGGTAAAGAAACTGACAGCCTTAGACGGCAGCTAGCATGAGCCATTGCAGATACAGTGATTGAGATAATGACAACTTGTACAGCAGGGCTCTGGCACTGACAGTAACAAAACTATGCAGGAGTGAAGAGGACTGACACGCTGAGCAGCTGCAGCCCAGCTCCCCAGCTTCCATGAGCATGCAAATACCCAGGAAGAGTCATTCAATCAACATCTGACAAGCCAAGCAAGCCAAGTATTTCAAATGTCGATATCATGCTTGCAAAACTTTCAGAGTCTTCATACCCCACTTTGAAACTACTTAAAAACAACAAAAAAAAGCTATTATGTTCTATAGAAATGAACTTTTACTTTATACGAGAGAATAACAAACTACTTTAAGAGGTTAACTTTGAATGTGAACGGACATTCATAGTGGACTGTTAGATGAATCAATTGTGCCCATTTGTATGCTTATACCTGTATGCTTCATGTTCTGTAGGAACTGCCATTATTACAGCTCAGCTAAACCACACAAGTGCCTTGCACGTTTTCTCACTGTCACCTCAGTCAGATTATTTTATTCACTTTATTTACTTGCAAGTGTAGCTGATTTTTCAGTTAAGTTAGAGGAGAGCAGAGTGAGCTGCTCTGAACAACTGTGTAAATTCTTCAATTTTTGGTGCCCCACAGAACTGCTCACTTGCTCATACCATGTTATAAAAATGTCTATTTTTTTCGTTATTACCTCAAAACCTAGCAGACGGCACCTGCCTGAACTGTGCTCCGGGAACCGTCCCGAGGAGCCGCTGCTTCTACCGCCTCCAGGTAACCTGCCCCTTGCTGCTGCCTCTAAAACGAAGCGGAAGCAGCAGCCAAACCCCCCCTGCTCCGCACTCGCGTCGTGCCCCGTCCCGTGTTAGCGTGGCGGGTGGGGGGGGTCCCCCGGCCGTTAACGGCCCTAACGGTCGCGCTCAACGGCCGCGGCGGCGCCGCGCTCACCTGCACGCGGGCTTCGGTGAGGTCCAGGCGCACGGCGAGCTCCTCCCTGCGGGGCAGCGCACAGCGTTAGCCGCGGGGCGGCGGGCGTAGCCCCCGCCGCCCCGGCGCGGCCCTTCCCGGCGGCGGGACGCCCCCTTCCCGCTACCTGGTGAACACGTCGGGGTAGTGGCACTTGCGGAAGGCGCGCTCCAGCTCCTCCAGCTGGAAGGTGCTGAACGTGGTGCGGTAGCGCCGCTGCTTCCTCTTCAGCGGTGCCGCCGCCTCGCCGCCGCCCGCCGCCGGCTCCGGGGCGGGCGCGCGCGCTCGGCCGGGCCGCGGCGCCGCCGCGCGCTCCTCGCCTGAAGGGGAGAGAAGCGGCCGGTTACCGCGGAGCGGCCGCGGCGCCCCCCTTCCCCGCGCCCCGGCGCCCCTCACCGTGCCGCCCCGGGCCGCCCAGGATGCTGTCGATGAAGTAGGAGGTGAGCAGGTGCAGCGCCGGCGGGGCGGCGGGGGGCGAGCCCTGCATGGCGGCGGGCGCGGGGCGCCGCTCCGCTCCGCGTTTTATTGGCGCGGGCAGCGGCCGGCTCGGCGCCCCGGCGACATTAGCATTTCATTAGCGCGCTGGCGTCAAGCGGGGGTGGGACGCGCCGGGCCCCGCTCCCGCGCGCGGGGGGACGGGCCCGGGCCCGCCGCGGCCTCCCCCGGGGCACGGGAGAGGAGGCTGGGCCGGGACGGAGCCCCTCTCTCGGGAGTCCTCGGTGCTCCCCGGCCTGCCCGGCTTCCCCGGCCGCTGCTAGGACGGCAGCGCGTGCCCCGGAGCAGCCCTGAGGGCAGCTCTGTGATCCTGCTGTGCTGCAGGGCCAGCACCTGCCCAAGTTAGGCGACAGGGTGACCGGGTCCTGCCATTTAGGTCTTGGTTTCTGGCTTACAGAAAGTGCAACAGAGAGGGGCTTAAAAGCGATAAAATTCCCCAAATAGTGGTGAAAACTGAAGCCAGACAAATTTAGATTAGAAATGAGGTATATTTTAAATTTTTGAGCTTAAAGCTGATCTTTGAAACAATGTAGATGGTGAAAGGCTTGGTTCTCCCTCCCTGGATGTCCTGCAGAGGTGCAGGTAGATGTCTCGCAGGTCAGTGTCTTGTTTCTGGTGCCCAGACCGGCTAGCTTGGGACTAGTATGGCTCTTGCTTCCCTGGAAGGGACCATGGAGTTGTATAATAGTGGTAATTGCTGAGGGGAGTGCAAGAAGGGAGGGATCATGTAACTGAACTGCTGCGTGGCTGTAGTTTTCAGCTGGAGTCACCACAGAAAGTGGGGCTCAGAAGTCATCTTTGGTTTTGGGATCTGTAAGAAAAACGCAAACCCTTCCATAGTCTATTGGAAGGAGAGGGCTTAGCCATGTGCACCTTTTAAATTCGGGCTGACCGAGGGGCTACAGTAGTGTTTGACACAGTTTCTTTTGGCTCCTGGAAGAAGAATTTGACCTATCTAGTTTCTTCTGGCTCTGGGAAGTTTCACTGGAGCCTTTTTGAGGAATCTGATGCTTGATGAACTCCCTGAGATGTCTCCTCTTCCCAGGTCATAGGGACACACAAATCTTTGCCCAAAGAGAAGCTCCTGAATCTTGGAGAGCAGGCCTAGAGCTCTGATGAGATCTTATGGAGCTCAAAGCAACTAAGCTGCATTACTTGCGTATTCTAGACCAACTGAATCCCAGAACACGCGAGCAGCAAATAACATTCTCTTCTCTCTACGTATTCAGAACTGACCATCTGATGCAGGTTCAGTATTTCACACCCCCCCCCCCAAAAAAAAAAAAAAAAATTCCTGCATTGCCCTCAGCAATGTTTATCAGGAAGTTGTTTTTCTTCCTGCAAGTGTATTTTACTGGAGCACTGACGTTTTCTCTTAAAACTGAGATAAAAATATAATTTTATAAAAAAAAAAATCTGGATGAGAAGGTCAGTCCTATTTTAAGTTTTAGTTGTTCCCTCTGAGATGTTTCATTCTGTTAGTTGGCAATTACCTACTTTCTCTTCCTTTTTTATGATTAAGCGAATCATGTTTCTCCCCTGAAACTTTTCAAGGATGAATGTATTATAGGTATTATTTCTAGGTAAAGAATATACAGATACTCATTCTCTCTTGTCATCTGGGCTTCTTAGATGTCCTTCATCAAGTCATTTTTCTGTTGACTAGCATTCCGACTGTAGTATTTCACAATTGTATTGTGTCCTGTCATGAACCGGAGACTCCTTTTGGTGGTTGCTCTCTAGTGCCATTGAAAAATGATCTCTGTCCCAAAAGAGCATAATCTGAATGAGATGTTCATCATTTCATTTTTAACCAACCTTGCTACTGCTTTCTTGCCTTTCTTTGGCTCTCTTTCAGAGTAAAATGTGACAGATGAATCACAAAGCTCACCTTTTTTGCAAGAATATCTTAAGGATGCAAAGAAGCTTGTGTGTATGTTTGTGATGACAGCAGAGTCACAACTGTATGGATGGGGACTGCGTTGGTAGTTATGCTTGAAATTTTTTTTGGTTTATTTTAACAACACATTGATTATACATTTTAAATACATGTGTTAATTAAGATTAATATTAGAGTGTAAAAAGAGTCCTTAATCACATAACAGGAACATTATGAGATAAAATACGTGACAAGGTTAACAGGAAAAAGTATTAAAGATTGTCTAAGGACGTAGTTTGCCAGCCTGAAATGGATCTTTATTGGTTTGCAGAAGGAATGACGGCTTACTAGAGGCTTGAAGGCCAAACTGGCATAAAGCAGGAGTGGCTATGATGAGAGCTCTGAGTCAGCTTTTGCTGATCTTCTCTGAGCCAGATCCTGCGAGATGCTGAGCATCCTGAGTGCCCATTGCCCTCTTCGTATTTTCACATTCTTATTAGCAGAATTGGTGTTCACTGTACTTCTGTTTTATGTAGTTTTTTGAAGAGCTAGGTAACCTTAAAGATCATTTAACCTTAAGGGTTAAAATTTCGGGTGATCTTTATCTTGTATGTGTGGCAGTCCTGCAAAAACTGGGGAGCTGAAAGGATCAACATTTCTTAGTTGACATAGGTAAATTTTCTGAAGCAGGTGGATGTTTATTATACCAGCTGTGCCTGAGTGCAGTAACTCTTCTGTAATAAAATCACAGTATGCTGGTTTCCCATCTCAGTTAATAACTTCTGAAAATAATGTAACTACTTTTTGCTGATTAGGCACACCTGACTGCTTGGAAAAAATTGTGTGCACCGTATACGACAAATCTGCTTCCTTTCTGTGCTGCATATTCAAGAGCACAAAGTATTGGTTGCAAAACAAATGAGATAAGAAACGACACATTGCAGCAAACTCTGGGGAAGCCATCGTGTTCGGCTGGGGGCAGTGCTGGCACAGGGTTCTTTCTTACCAGCCATTCCGCCGTTAATGCCCTTTGGTTGTGTCCACAGCCAAGTCTATCTGCAATCTGATTTCCAGATTTGTTCTCTTCTCTCTTTGTGGGCCTTTTATTTGAGGCAAGCAAATAAAGAGACCATCTCAGTCTTTCCTTTGTGCATTTGGTTCTTAAAGGGTTTGTTCGTACAGGACAGACAAGTATAAAAGCTTCCTGTTTGAATTAAATGATAAAATATTGTGAGAAACCTCGAATAACCAGAACATACTGCACGAGTCTTCTGTCTGAGCTGGGATAATGAACTGTTTCTCAAACCCTCTAGGTGAAAAGTGAAGAGCCCTTTGCTGCATGAGTAGTCCTGCAGTGTTACTAGAATCCTGCAATATTTACTATCTCTGCTAAAACCACACCTGCTCGAGTCACAGGATTTTGAGTTTAAAAATATATGTTTTAGCTTCTAAAATTTCTGGACTTCCTCTTTTATGGAAAAGAGCTTAAAACCCTGATGGAGGCTAGAAGTTTCCAAGGATAAATTAAAACAATTCACTATCCGTTTAGTCTTTCTTGGCTTTCTAAGAGTATCGGATAACTGATAGCTGTGAGGGGCGACTGATACCCCTCAGGGGAGAGGAAGAAGGACTCTTAACCAGAGACACAGACTGGCTTGTTAATCTACTAGGTTGCACATTGCTAAAGAGAAAATAATTCTCTTTTTCTAAATGACTTTGTATAGGGGTTACCTGGCCAGAATATCGGACTAGACTCAAGACTTTCTCATTCCTGGTTCTGTTGCTAGCCTGCTGGGACAAATTGCAGCATCTCTGTGCCCTATTTACTCATCTAGAAAATGGGAATAGTGCTCCTGTCTTTGTCAAGTATTGGACTCTGCTGATAAAATGATCTCTTGGAAAGATGAATATGGTTAAAATACTGCGCATCTGCTGATTACCCATTTATGATTGCAAATTGAGTGTTGAAAAATCTGTCTCTATTTTGATGAAGATTTTTTTCATACGTGAATTAATTATAGCAACCACTTCAGAAATGTCTTTTACTAGATGTTGATTTTCAACACTGTCCGAGGTCCTCCATGTTTTTTTTTATATGGCTTCGTAGATACTCTGTTTTTCCCAAATACCACAGGTACTATGATTAGTTCTGCTCACTTAAGTCTTTACAGACAGGAATAAAAAATGCTTAACTTCAAAGAGCATGAACTGTTTAAAAGTGTTCTAGGGAGTCTCTGGCAGAAACTGTGCTAACCTTCTCTCACTTCCTCCCCACAATTGAAGGAACCGTTTACGTCTCCACCTTGTTTCTTTGTAAAGCATTTTTTTCCTCTGCTATCAATTTATGTGGGGACCTAAGACCTGAAGAGGTTAAGTGATGCAGGAGAGGGTGTGGGGTGATCTGTGCATGTAAATTGCTCCCCTATGTTCTGCGTTATTGACTGTACTACCAAACTAATCCTTGACGGACACCCCCTAAAACACTTTGATGAAAGATACAATGATTGCAACTATGGACATACCTAGTTTTGTGTGCATGTTTTCTCTTGATAAAATTATAATTGAAACAACTGCCAAGAGTAGTAGTAAGTTCTGTCTTTAATAAATATTTATGTGCTTGCAGCTGTTGAGTAGAAACAGAGAAGTTTACTGCTAAAGAGATCCAGCAGTAGCGGTTGTGGATTGCATCTCCAGCCCGTTCCTCTCCAAGTGCTGCAGTGTGGAGGCCTCGCGACCCCTCTCCAGGGTAATAGGGTTAATTTGGGGGCTCCCGTTGCTGGATTTGTTGAGGCATAGAGGGTGACTATGTATGGTGCCCCTTACTGTGTGTGTTCCCGATTACAGCCCTCATATTCCCAAGTCACAGTGCAAATATGAAGGGAATCAGACCTGAGCTGTGTTCATTTGATGCTATGTCACTCTGGATGGTGGTGTATTTGGTAACAGTGAGCACTTGCTTAGAATTTGCTCCTGTGAAGGCTTATGACAGCTGCTGCTAGTATCAAAGGGAAATAAAAATGTGTGTTGCAGACCAGCTGACCTCTCAGGACTCCACAGAGCTGCTAGAAAGCTAAGGCAATATGTTTGCAGTTTTAAGTTGTGAAGAGTCTGTGATTTGCTTCCACAAATTAAAAGCATGGACTGGATTTTGGCATTTATAACTCACTTAGCTTCATTATTTTGTGAACCAGTTCATAGCAAGAGAGGCTACTTACAATTGCTCTGTAATTATCTCTGCACAATTGGAGGGATTTATCAAAATGAAGCAATAAGTGGCTAAAACCGTAGCAAATGCCTCATCCACATTTGAAACTAATTATGAGCAATGGGACAAACACAGCCTGGACCCGAACTGAGAGTTACCTAGTTACAGCTGAGGAACCTTATCCAAGAGGAAGATGAGCTTGTGGCAGAGGGCATATTGCAAATATCCCCTAATATTTCTGTGATGAATCTGCAGGTTTGTTTTCCTCGGGATGGTGTCTGGGGTGCAGTATGAAGAGGATGGTTGGATTTAACCAGCCTCATGGCATCCCTGTCTTTCTGTTCTGATCCCTGTTCAGATGGGCTTGGCAGGATGTGCAGACTCTGCAAAGTGCTCTACGTGATGTGGACAAGAGATGACACCCTTAAAGCAGTCTGAGGACCTGTGTGCTGCACAAATGAATGTAACAAGTAGACAGTGACTTGACCATCGGTAATGACAACGTTGAGCTGCTGTCTTGTACCTGCTCTCCGGGATGGAAAATTTCAGGAAAGTGAACTCTGTACCCCCTCTTGTGGTAGAATCAGGAAAGTAGAAAAGATCCGTGATAAAACTTGTCTGTAACAATAGGGAAGTTGACTATATACATTTTCCTTTGCATCTTGATATAGAATGAGGGGAGAGTTTTGACAAAAACCACAATACCATGGAAGTAAAAGCATTTTTGAAATCAGAACACAGCCCTACACTTTTTTTTTTTAAATCAAAGCTAAATGGGATCAATTTACAGCTTTAAAATAGTGCAAAACTGTGAAATACAGTTCCATACATGCTGTGTTCATCAGGTTTTAAAAATGCAGGGAAAAGAACAGCTTGGGGTTAGACTAATGCTGACTAAAGCTTCCAAAGTATCTCCTGCAGAGGTTTTGCCATTCTCAAATCTTCTGCAAGTTTGAGATCTGCTAGCAGAAAATATATTAATTTCATCTGTGATTAGCTTCCTTGAACTTAGAGTGCATGTGACATTTAGATAGAAGTCTGAAGATCCTTAGCCTGTTCATGGAAATTATTTAAATCGTTATCCCAGAAAAGAGAAAAGGAATGACAGCAAAGGACAAGACCTCAGATTAGTGCAAGTTACTGTACGCTGTGTAAAGATACAGTGTTCGCTTGGATGTTGTAATACCATTTTTGCTAATGCTCTTTTTCTGAAGTATTTCCACTTCGAGAAGAATCAATTTTTTTTTTTTGTTTCTTTGTGGTTTTTTTTTTTGTTTTTGTCAATTCTTTTGTTTTTACAGTGGAGCAGTGTGCAATGCTATCTGGGGGACCAAGAGCATAGTTTGAAAGGGACATTGCTAGGAGTGCACGGGAATGGGAAGACATATTTCTCTTGTTTTACTACTTGCATAGAAAAAATATCAGGAAATCAGTAGTTGCTCTGTCTGCGTAAAGAGCTGGGCTGTTGACCTAAAGTGCTGTATACAATGTAAGCAGTGAGTGTGTCTCCAAGACTTGTATTTTCAGGGAGTACAAAGTACTGTAAATGTGAAACATCCTAGTCTGAAATCTCCTCATGTTAAGTGTCCGTCAAACATGTTATCCAGGGTGCACTTAAGTGGATAGTTGTCTCCTCTTATGCTTTCCAAGTGTGCTCTCATGTTGCTGGGCTTCTGCAGTTATAGAAGTAAATACTTTAGTGGCATAAAATCTTGTTTAATGTTGGGATGTTCAAAGCCTACATTTGATCAAATATAGTACTGCTTGCCCAAGCATCCCTCAGTGATGATCTGTGTTTCAACACGACAACTGGAAGTTGAAGACCATGGGACAAATACAGTTCTTTCTCTTCATCCTTAAACAGCCTGCAATACTACTCGCTCCAGACTTATGCTTCAGATGACAAGAGTCAAACAGCTACAAGACTGGCCTGGAGAGCCCTGAGAAGGCAATAAAAAACTGGTATTGTGAGCTTCTTTTTCATCTGCTTACTGGCTTGGAGCTGTTCATTATTCATATATGTGTACTGTTCTCCATAACTGCAGGAGAGTTTGCTTTTCTTTTTTAAATGAAAACCTGCTCTTCTGATATAATCACATAACTTCAGCAACTGGGTCTTTAAAACAGACTCATGAAATAGTGCAACACTTGTGGTGAGTTATAGGACGGCTGACAGTGTGACGATTTCTTGGCTCTTGCTGCCCATTTCGTCATGAACCCTTATGTGCACTACTTTCCTTCCTAGTTGCAGACAATAACATGATTGTTGTCCCCAAAGCATCCCTTTAAAAGGGCAGGGTGTAGCAATTACAGTGAAATGAAGCAGAGATTTATTTTTACATTAAGCTGGAGCATAAATATCTTTCATATTGTTAGACTCTTTCACGGTCCTCATTAATGGACTAAACTTACTAGTTTGTCTTTTTATCATATTGATAGACCTGTTAAATGAATCCCTGAGAGATCAGACAATTTAGTCCAGTGGCCAGTGGCAGCTTTTCACGGCAGTGATTTCTAGCTGGGGTATTCGTGCCAAATGTCCAGGCAGCTTGTTCTTATCAGCATCCATTATACTTTTTGTTGACTTGAACCATTAATAACCTGTCAGATTAGGCAATTAGGCTGTCTCTAGTAGCCAGGGGAAATTGTTTTTCCCTAACTGATGGTATGGGTTGTGCAGTTGTGCAGATAAGCACTTGGTCAAATGGTGCTCTGGGCAATTTTTAGCTGGTCTTGCTGATGAATGCAGAAGTAGTCCTGAGACATGAGGGGGCGGAAAAACAATGTAGAGATAGTCACCAATTAAAAATAACCTGCCCCTTTCAAGTACCCTCTCCAAATATTATATTAATGATAGTTGTAATTCTACAAATATTCTTTGTGGAGGAGAAGCCCTGTTAATTTCAGCACTGATAATTTTCATGAACATTGCTCGTCTCTCCTGAATTAAAAGTGATCCCAGACATGAGAAAATTAAAGGAATTCTCCCTACAAGATGTCATTTTACTCTTGCAGGCAGGAGCTGGCTACAGTACCTGGTGCTACTCCTCTAAGATGTTCTTTGTGCAGCCACCTTCTGCCTTTGGCAGTGACAGAGTCTGTTGTATCCAGGAGTCGCTTCAGCAGTTTGTAGATGTGTGGAAAGGTCTGGTTATTCCCCTTGAAGAAGCTAGGATCCCAGTTCTTAGGTGAATGACACTTACCTGTTTCTAGGATCCATCAATCTTAAGTGTGAAAAAGCTGAGGGTTGTGGCACTCAATCCATCAAGCGGATGTATTGCTTCAGTTGCGTGACAACTTTCAGCAGTAACAGACAAGAAGATGAATTTTCCTGAAAAGCTGTTGGGTTCCTCATGATTAAGGGGGTAAGTCCTCAAAGCCTGTATTATTTATTTGAGCCAACAGATAAGATAGGTGCAAGAACTGCAGAAGGTATTTTATGCAACAGAATTAATAAGGTGAAAGAATTGCTGCACAGAAGGGCATTTTAGAGAGAGTCCCAAAATATTCCCCATCAAAAGCATACCCACCCCTCTATTGGAATGGTGTCTTGGAGGGAAGCAAGCCAGTCCATGATAATAATTCCCCAAATGTGGCTGTGCTGCTGCTGCCAGGCTCCCACTAAGGACTGTGAGATGTAGCAGCAGGATGTACTCAGCTCTCCCGCCCTGCTGGCTTGTGGTGCTGGATACAGCAAACTGAGAGATCCAAGGGAGGTCCTGGAGGTGCAGGGGCAGAGTAGCAGAGGGTTGGAAAAGCTTCTATACATGTAAATGTTATAGAAAACGTCTTAAGAGGTGCTTGGTTCTGTCTGAAACTTGCCTACACATCTTGCACTCTAGATCAGTGAGGTCAAAATAATCCTGTGAATAAATTGCCAGTGCAAGGAGCTTGGCAGTGCTGCTCACCAGCCTTGCTGATGTCACTGTGTCTTGTGTCCAAACATTTGTTGTGGAGTGGTGTAGCAGCAAATCTCTCATACTTTACTGGCTGAGTGATAGCTGAGATTTACTTGCCATAAACTAAACCACCCGAAAATCAAAGTACTTCCTGACAGGTGTTGAACAAGACCTAAAATAAAGGAGGAAAATTCCTTCCTGCCATACAGAGTCACTGAAAACTAGGTGTTTCTCACTTAGGTATTGTCCTAGCCCCCCGATGTTTCCTTTGGGAGACCAGAGAGGGCAGGAGCTATTTGGGGCAGATGTGCCATGCTTGGAGCAGGGGATGCTAGGTCCTTCCTATTTGGTTGACTCTCCTTGCTCCTTGGGCAGGGAATCATCTGCTTTCGCATTTCTGTGCTGCCCCAGATTGCTTGGCAAAAATTTCACTTTAAAATGTTAGTAAAGACATTTGGGTGAACCTCTGATTTAAAAACAGCTTTAAACTCTCTCCTTTCAATTTACTATCTGAACATTGTTGTTTGTAGGCTCCAATACAGCATTAAGTATTTAACTTCCTGTGGGTTCAGAGGCTGGAATCAGTTGTTCCCTGGACAGTGACCTGTTAAAAACTACCCTTATCCATCAGTTTGAGGTGGGATAAGCCACTGCTTGCTTTATGGAGGCAGCCTGAGCGAGTCCCTCCAATGTGATGACTTGTGGAGTGCCAGCAGCTGGGCTGACTGGGCCACGCTGGCCACCCGGTGTCGCCCACGGGCCGTGTGGCCACGGAGCTGGGTGCCCTCGCCCCGCCTGGGCTGTCCCTCTGCACATACTGCTGCAAAGGCACACGCTTTTTGGGGGATTGCAGGAGCCTCCAGCATCCCAAGAAAGCTGCTGAAATCAGCAGCTGACAGGGCTTGTGAATCAGAGCCCTGAATCTGTACTGGAAAGAAACACACAGTGTTGAGCAGATGCCTCCCCACTGACAGAGTGAAATGGGAATCTCTTTATGCCAGTGCATGTTCCACTGAGCAACTGCCCGTATCCTGTGGGGAGAAGTTTCTCTTGAATATCTGTGTTACTGAGCTTGCCTGTGAAAGGTATCTGTAGGCAAATAATCAAGTATGGTTAGAAAACAAGATATCAGAAGAGCCACTGTCCCCTGACAGCGTTAATTTAATGCAAAATATTGAACTAATTGCCTTTATCACATTGGGTTGGGGGGGGATGAGGGGCAGAAGAGGGCACAGAAAGTTTGCCAGCCTGTGTTTTATTTTGCAGAATTGTTTTCTATCATCAGAAATTAGGTCACTTTAGCCTGAGGAACTCTGTTCCAAGAGCCCCTGGCTGTGGCCAGGCTGCAGTGGGGTGGATTCCAATGCTGTTGGCTGGCAACTTGCTGCTGTTGGCAGAGAATCAGCTCTCCACAAGGCTGCTACAAAAGACACTCTGGTGGCATGCATGCACTGCACATGTATGAAACAGCACTGTGGTGAGCACTGCCTTTTATCTCATCAGACCTGGAATCCTGCAGGCGCAGGAACAAGAAGCACTGATAGAGTACCAACGGATCTTATTTCTTTCTGATTTTTTTATTAAGAGTTTTGTGTTGCAGCAGAAAGCATCGAACTCTAATGCATCCTGCTATGATCGTCCTGCAGCATCCAGGATTGAGTGCCAGGCTGTAATGAAGCATTGATCAGCCCTCCTCTCCAGCACAACGTGCCCTCACGTACTGCCATCCACAAATTATCGATTGGTTTGGAGTCCTGCTGATCGTGTGCTTAGAGCCATTTTTGTGCACAAACACCCCTTCAGAGTGTCTCCTCACTGTAGGAACAAGAGCCACCTGGCTTGCTAGGGTCTTCTGCAGCAGTGATGGACATGGAAAGTGCTGATGATCTTGCAGGTTACACAGACCTGCTGGACACCAGCTTGACTTGAGTGTCTCTCTGGAGTAAGGTTTGGATTTCTCATTTCCAGAAACCTTCTAAAATCATGGAAGTTTCAGTGTTGCTGCATTATGTCCCACTATTTCTTATGCTTGCTTCACTTCTGAACTAATCTTTTGTGCTGGAATGATTTACATTGCACAAATTGCAATTGAAATTTCGCCTCTTTACTTCCTTAACCTGCCTTAGAGTATCTTTTACTAGTTGCATCTGGTAACTTCTTGCTATGTGTTGTATTCAACATCACATCCCTGTGATGTAACAGAGATCTGAAATGTAATGCAGATATACAAATCTTGTTACAAATCAATTGCTCTGACTTGTACAGGAAGAACAGACAATTTCTGGATTATTACAACTTTGAAGAGCTTCACTGCAAGTAAAAGTTGTTACCACGTCAAGGTTTTGCTGTCTGTTCACTTAAGCAGGTCTTGATAAAGTCTTGCTCGTTGTTGCAGTTCTTAAAGACTCTTAACACCTTGAAATCATGTTTTCTATGTATCATGCTATCCCATGTTTTTTGTATGCTTATGGAAAGCATAGCAACAGTAATGCCAAGGGTATATGCAAGCCTTATTTTACTGGTTTGTTTCTGAAGCTTTGAATGTTAACATACTGCTGAGAATCTGGAAAAGCATGCCTAAGAATTTTACATGCTGCTTTTTATAGGTTTTATCCTTGATTTTAATCACAATTAATTTGTTTATGCTACTTTGCTGAGCTGCTTGCAATTAAGTAAATCCATACGTCTTTGTAAGGGCAATTTCCTGCAATAGGAATCTTGCTGTTGATTTAGTTGAAGGCTGGGGAATAGAATGAGGATCTTGGAAGCAATCACTTAATCTCTGCACTTGTGCAACAGAACTATTACAATGCATTGCACGGGATGCATGCATGGGTACCCTCTGTCACTAAGTGGAGCTCTTTTGTAAAGGAACCAAGTTACAAAAGATAAAATTGGAGCTGGCATTGATGCTGAGTGGAAAAACTGACTGTGAGATAGCATTTTTTTTCTGCAAATCCATTTTACATTGAGATCCAGTCAGTATCAGGAAACCACTGTTAGTATCACATGTTTCTGAAAAAGGTTTCTGACCTGTTTTCAATGCTGTCAGCAACTTGACCTCGTGCTTCATTTTTTTCTTTGCACCTTGTCTAGGTATTTACACCCGTTTAAAAAAAAAAAAAAAAAAGGATCATCATACTCCCACCAGGAAAAAGGGGTAATTCTGATTTGGAAAAATTTCATAACCACTTTGTGTGGGCAGAAATGAAGATGCAAAGCCTATGGTAAAGGAAAATCAGACCTAGAGACTATCTGGAGATTCATGGAGATGATCAGTCAGAATCCTTCCCCATCACAAAGTGCTCCTGGCATGTCATCGGTATGTTGTCTGTATTCATCAGCTGTGGGCTTGCCCTAGGCAGCCAAGTATCACAGAAGGGATGTACAGGCCCCAACCCTTGCATCTCTGCTAGTTCCTCTCCTTGTCAATTGAGAATTATATGACATGTCATTTTGTCAGCTTCTTCTCTCCTTTGGATGCACTGAAACAAGTAATTAATTTAGCTTGTTTAGAAAATGTCATTTTGCTGTGTCGATAAATTAGCATTGCTGCTATATATCTCCAAATCATACTTCACTCATAGCATCCATGTATCTTCTGGACTTTAATTTTTTATTTTTATTTGTCTGAACATCTTGCATTAACTTTTATTCATCTTACCCCTTTGCTTTTTTTCCCAATTTTTCACAGTTGCTAACTTTAATCTTGCCACTCTTCAGTGCAGTGCCTGATGTTTACTGTCTGCATGTCTCTAGTGCCTTCTTATCAGTCTTTATTATTTTTTTTTTTTTTTTTTTTTACCAAGGGAAAACTCAGTTAGTGAGTCACATCTTTACTGCTGCACAGCCTTTCAGCCAAGTCCTTTTGCTTAACTACATACACATCACTGACCTTGCAAACTACTTGTCTCTGTGCCTTGAGAGGCTTTTGTAGCACCTGATCTAGGTAATTCTTAGTATCTTGGAAAACATTATGTTGCAATCACATTAGTGTCCTTTGTATTGCAAGATAAACTCATCTCATGAGAACATGATCTCACGTTCAGAATGGTCCACAAAGCCCTTAGCATTGCAAAAATGTAATGTTTGCGTCATGACATTGTTCAGAAGAAAGAAAGAACCAAGTGTTCATGTGAAAGTCCATGAAAACTTTGTTCGTTTGTTACCCTTATGTAGCTTGGCTCGGTGCCTTGGAAGGCAGTTTATCAGGCAGTACCACTAAAACAACAGCCTTCACTGGTGGATGATGACTCGGAAGAGGTAGGTACTAGATACGGAGACTGGAGGAGTGTTTGTCTATAGATGGCGTTATGTATCAGTGCTGGTTCTAGTATCGTCATTGAAGGGGCTGGGAGATGAGTGGGATTAGAACCTGCTCTTAGTGTGAGAGAGTCACAGAGTGGGCACACAAGGCTTATTCCTGAGGGTTTAAAGCATGAGAGCTCTTGTGAATTTGAGTTTTCTTTGCACTGTGTCTGGTCGCTTTCTTGCGGATCCAAGTCCACTTTAGTGATGGACTCAGTTTGGACTGTATTTTGTTTCTGTTAGTCCTATGTACTTTTTCTGTAGGGAGCTGTGCAGAAGTCAAACTTCATCCTGCAGAGCCCTTCTGAGGGTGGCAGAGAGCAGCCTGACTCCAGAGCTGGCAGTTATTTTGCCTGGTCTGGGGTTTCATCTCTGACCCCAACCCCTTCCTTTTTTTATAAACTGAGTATGTCTGATCTAGAATTCTGTGAACATCTTCAGGAGCAATGTTTTGAAGCAGATGAGCCTTAATATGCCTGTAAAAGATCAAGATGTGAGTACAGGCTTGAGAAGAGAGTGAAGGTAGCTATATTGAGAGGTGATGGCAGGTGAGGGTTATGTGGGAGGAAAGGAATGAACCTTTCATGAATCTTTGATACTGCCCCAGGCACTTCAACCCTGGGGGTGGCTTGCCAGATTGCAAACCACCCAGGCTGCCTCGATTACCAGAGCTCATGGTCTGGCTTGCAAGAATCCCAGCAGCCACAGAGATGGCTCAAAGGAACCTCTTATCTGCCCTGGGCAGCTCAGGACTTGGTCTGGCTCACCAGATCCTTGATGCTGCCTCTGGTGCTAAAGCCTCAGGAGTGATTCAGCGTCCTTGACACCCTCCTGGCCTTTCGGGACCCTGTTGAGAGCCTAATACTCTCTGACAAAGTTCTTTTAGATACTGAATGTGTGGAGGGTATAATGTTTAATATCAGTTTCTACTTATTTGAAGAATTTATTTGAAGACTTGATGTTACTTAATTTTTGATGTAGCAGAGTGATAGAGGAATATACTGAAATAACCACACAACTGTAAGTTGTACATAGTGAAGTATAGCAATTGGAATATCCAAGTCAAAAACAATGTAAACGTGACTGCCATTCCTGGTGTCTGTAATGCACTCACCCTGGCAACACTGGGCATCCCTAGCGTCTGGGAAGGAACACATGAGTTGAAACCAGTCCAGGCCGTTGGTCTTTTCAAAATTCCTTTTTTTAGCTATTCAGTTTTCATACTCTTTTGACTGAGACATACACTCCCCACCATGCTGGTCAAACTTGAGGAGAGATTTGTACCAGTTCATCCACTCAGCTGGGATGTAGTCAGCTGATATAAGCAATGGTTTTAGCTGTTTATATGCTACCATCACCTCCCAATGCCCTTTGTATTGATATAACTTCAATTTCCTTTGCAACAGCTGTGGTGAGTTGCATGCTACATTATTTCATGAGCTTTGTGGGAACATCACCCCTGCCCATCTCCTTTGAGCCTTCTTCCACTGCAGGGGTGGTTGTTTGGTCTTAGACCCCTGATGCCATCCTGGCAGTCACAGTCCTGGGAAGTGCCTTTTGAGATCTATCTGACCTCTTGGTCTCATCATTGGCGAGTCAAAAAGTTAGAATCAGAGGGAAGGGGAAACAAACACAGAGTATAACACAACGAGCACGCGCTGCCACAGATGATTTCAGTCAGTGTAGGGAGTTATGGTGTAGCCAGCAGCTGACAGCTTAGAGCAAGCCAGCTAGAGGGATCTGAGAGAGCACTATTCCCAGGGCTGTAACTCATTAGTGTCACCAGAAGTACAGAACTAAGTACCTCTGTTTCTCAGGTGAAAGAGATGTTATCTTCCAGCAATGAAAGGTTTTGCTGACAAAGAGTTTCTACTGGAAAAGCTCTGCTTCTGACTAAAATTAGCTGCTTTCCAGACTCAGCAATAATGGGCTGCTTCTGAGGGCTTGGTTATTTATGCATGTAAGGCAGCCTGCAAATGTAGGGCCAGCAGCAGCAGCCTGTGTCTCCTGTTACAATGGGCCCTGCCTTGTCCCATTCACACCTGGAAAACTGTGGGCTCTGTTCTGGATGGGGGGCAGCAGGGAAGGTCCTGTCCCTAGGCATGGAGATGCAGAAAGATGTAAGAGCCCAGGAAGCTGGATCTGTGGCTGACTCTCCTGGTGGAACAGCAGGGTCCTTGGCCAAGAGAGGCACACGAAAAGGGTAGGGTTGCTTCCTTCAGCTGTGGCTGCAGTAATGCGATTCTATGTCTTAGAGTAAAAGAACTTCCTGCTTTCCCGCTTTCTAATCTTTTCTCTCCTTAATGAAGGATTATGAACAGTTGAGAGGAGACTGCCTTTATTTGCAGCCTGTGGGGAAAAATTAGATGTTTGGAACTCCGTTAACACAAGCAAAATTTTAGAAAAAAATGAAGGTGTTGCAGTCTGAACTAGTTATCTGGATGCATCCTTAGTTCTGCCACAGTCTTTAACCTGACTGCCTTAGCTTGTGAACTACAGATGGCATTAGCTGACTTGAATAAATGACCTACCTGTGGTGCAATGTAAAATTTAGAGTCCTGGGGACCAGGCACGAAGAATGCAGCCACTGCTAGAGCTCTCTTGCCTTCCTGTGCTTTCTCCTGAGGCCCTCCAGCTGCTGGGCTGGTAGCAGTTATATTCTTTGCATCCTCAAGGGCAATACGAGATCTCTATCTCTGCTTCATAAAAATATGTTCTTACCCAAGATAATTCTGTACTTCTCCCAGCTGTGACTATATAACATTTTTCAACTATTTTCTCATGTTCTTTATGTTTGTGTGTGTTCTGACCAATTTTGGAGTTGGTACCAAATTGAGGTGTTGCTGTTTGGAGGGATACAGAGCAGATTGAAAATTAGATACAGTTTACTGAAAATCTCCTTTCTCTTATATTTTTCATTAAAACATACAATTTTGAAAGAAGAGAATAATGAGAACAGGGAGCATTCTGGGCAGTCTGGGCTACAAATGTTGTACAGAGAGGGTATTCTGGTAGGAAAGAGCTAGTAGAGAAGATTCCTGCTCATCTGAAGTCTATAAATCTACATTAGTCAAATAAACTGAAATATTCAATGTAGTAAACTTCCCCCTCAAGTTTCTGCGTGAACAGATAGGGACTGGTTTGTGCAGAATGAAATACAGTGTATGACTGTGACTGGGCAAAAGACCTAAATTCATGAGCTCGTTCCTGAGCTTTTCCTCACTAGCTAAATCTGCAGTGTCATATGCTCAGGATGTATGTGAGTATCTCAGCTTTCCGCATGCCAAGAATTAGGCCAATATCTGCTTGTTGTTCTGTGTATAAGCACTTGGCACTGAATACATTTCAATACTCTGAGCTACCCAGTGTAATGGGATTTCCATAAATTTTTTTAATGTAGATTTCAGAAGTACAATATTTAGCTAGTACATCAAATGGAGCTGACTATTTCCCAAAGCTAAGGGGCCTGAGGCTGAGCAAACAGATCATTCTTAGATGCCGTAGCATCACGCAGGGACAATGTAGCTCCAAGAGCAGTAACAGAAATACACAAGCAGTACTGAAATGAGGTGCAAAGGGCCTGGAAAATGAAGAAGAAAAAAAATCCAGTGTGCAAATTCAGGTCATTTGCCTCGGATCCTGCATCAGCTGTGGTTGGTGCTCAGTGAGAATGGGGCATAGTGTGACAGGGAGAATTAGGAGCCATGAGCAGATTGGATGCGCAGCTGCTTTCACCTCTGGCAGGCTGGCCCCTCTGAGTTACTGCTCGTGCTGCTAATATCGTCTCCAGCTCCCTTCATGCTGCGAGGAGCGGGGGCTGTTTTACCCAGTGCAGATTAGCAACATGCTCAGGCCATGTTTGTCAGTGATATATAGGCTAATCAAACCAAATTACTTAAAATGGTTGCAGAGATACCCAAACTTTCTGATTAGGTTTAGCCATTTGTTGTCATGTTGGGTTTTATTCACTGGCCTTATTCTGACATCCTGCCTGACCGGACAGTTGTAGAAAATGCTCCAGGGAGCTGGTGAGTTATGACACTTCCTTGCATGAGGTGAGGTTTTGGGGATAATTTTCATTCTGTTTGCAAACCTTCCAGTGCAAGAACACAAGCACAAAACTTCTCTGCTGATTGCTCAGTCTGAAATTACATGACTTGCTTTGCATTCGTCAGGGCTTTCTGGTTTCGTGTAGGTTGGCTTATTTGTGGATAGACTGTGCTCTATGGATCATCGCCTTTCCACAGTGAATGTAAGATGAGTGGAATTGGACCAAATGACTTGCTGCAGTATCTCGTTCTGCATGTTAATAATGGTATATCAATCACTGCTAAACAAAAGTTTACGAGACGGCTGGCTACCTTAATGTGAGTTTGATGTTTGCCAGCTCTTTATTACCTATGTTATGTACATCACAGCAATTTGTTGAGTTATTGAGGTGGAAAAACAACTTTATGGTAAGCATCAGAGATAGAAAGAATAGAGCCAGAGTGTGTTCAGGCAGAATACAATTAGATGTTATGCTAGTACACACATCATTAATTTGAGGTTACTTATACAAAGCTATTGAAAATAAGCTTTATTTATATGAGGTTTTTTGAGGGATAAGGATGTTCTGTTGCAAAGTTAAGTAAAAAAATGTGTTAACCGAGTGCTTCTTGGGAGGCAAATAAAATGTTTCATGATTAAGGTGTAAGATGAAAGACCAAATTTAATATAGGATTTTAATAATTAATAACTGATAAGTATGGTATAGGTAACACTTATTTTGACTGCTCCCAGAGCCAATAACTGAATCTATAGAAGAAATCCTATAGATATGTTACACTTGATATGTACGGAATGACAGAAACCCACAGATGTTGGAGTTGACTGTTTTTGTACTACAATATGGTCAATATTGTCTTGAGTTGGAGGGAGGTCTGGGGCCCTCGTAGTGGAAGCAAAGGGACTGCATGGGCAGTGGATTCATTTCTGCTCTGTTGAAATAAGAATGTGATTACAAACTTAGGGATTAGTCTGGAAGAAGCGGAAGGAGGAGACAGAGGGAGCTGTCAGGTGCTATTACTGGAGACTGGAGTCTGACAGGTAGGAGATGAGTGTGTGAATAACTTTCTTGGAAGTGATTGCTGAGATACCATACATTGTTTTCCTTTGTTATTGACAAATGTGGGTCATCCTTCCTATATAAAAGCCTCTGGGAAAGGTAAGATGGTGGTGAAAATAGCATTCGCAAAGAAGGCAGCACAGAGTGCTATATCTGAAGAATTTGTCTGCCTGCTTTACCATTCCTCTCATACTCCTGTTTTTTTTTTTGGTCATACTACGATAGGACCTCAAGAATGGAGCCTGACATATGCAGTGATTCTTTGGCTTGGGTCAGTGCATCACAAGTAGTCAAACAGTTGCCTGTCTTGTTCCACTGGCTGCCTGTCTTGAATATAGGGCTCAAATACCAAGGACCTGAAGATAAAGCACATAGCTCTGGGTCTCACCTGGATTTTCTCTCAGTTGCTGATGAGCAGTATTCGCAATGGCAAAATTTAGTTGAGGATGGAACAATAAGGTCTAAACTTGAAATCAAAGAGTAGTCCAAGTGCAGTTCCAGTGGTGGAAAGGGCTCTTCTTTCTTGAGGAGAACCATGCCTAGCCTTGCTCAGCCAAGGGACTACTCTTCAAGTTTTATTTGATCATTTATGTTGAACATAATCCTAAATGTTTGAAGTTTTGGAAAATGTCTGAAGTTTTTATTTGAGACTTGGAACCTCTCTTAAATGAAATTTCTGAATTTGCTGGAAAACATCTGAAATTTCTGAATTTGTCACTTGGTTGGGTCACTTTTAGGACTATTCAAAGCTTTGTAATGCTGCAAGTTGAAGAAATTCACACAAACCTGTAATCTTGGTACCTAAAAAGGAGTAGAAAGCATGGTCTATTTTCTCATAATCTTCTTATGCTGGAGACAGTTCTCCAGGTTATAGGACTTCTGGATTTTGGGACTATTTTTGAAATAAGGCCCAAATTCCTGCCAATCTTTACCAGGCTGTTTATATCTTTTGAACATTAGGGCAAAGCTAAAGCAAGCTTTTATGTTTAGTTGTTGTTTATTTTTGATGCTCAATTTAAACAGCCAACATTGTCGTCTAAACATTAAATTAAACACTTGTTGTACATGAATGCTGTTACTTATCTCAGAAACAGGTTGACATGCATATTAATGAGCCTCAGGTGTTAGCTCGATTCTGTTTCTTTCCAACTAATAAAATCTTCGTATTAGCTTAGTTTTCCTTACAAGTATTTTTTGTAATAATTATATGGTGACAAATCGCACATCATAATGTTGCTGCATCACAACTCCCTCATTTTATTCGCTTTCCCTTCTTCTGAGTCTCTTCCTTGCTCAGTTGCAGAAAAGACAAGCAGGGAGCTATGAATATGATTCTGCTGCATGAATGTCATCTTTTGTGTTTTTTTGGGTGAGAGTTGGGTCCTGCAAAGCTTGGTCCATGCAGGACTTGAATGTGGTGAACCACTTTAGTTCTGATTTTACAGGGGCCTTAGGCATGGGCTGAATATAAGTGTATTGGGCTGAATGTAAGTGTATTGAGCTGAGTAAGGGCCAAAATACTTCCCATCTTACAAGTTTAATTCCAAGACCAATTAATGGTTCCTAATGGACATATTAATCCCTCTTTATGCAAAGTGTCTAAATTGTCCCACAAGAATAAATAACTTGGTATGTTTACGTCCAGCATAGAAACCTGCAGATTTTAAAGGATTAGTACAAGAAGTACTGAAATAAATATATATTAAAGATATAATGATATTTGTTTTGTTAGCATTGCTAAACTGAAAAGGATGTAAAACAAAAAAATATTTTAACAGCAAACCAAAACATAAGTAATGAATTATGTATCCTTTTAATTATAGCTTTAAAAACATGCTTGTGTTTTCCTTATAATTTTAAACGATGAGCTCAGTGAGCACCTAACTTTATTCTCGGTGTTAGTTCAAGTACTTTAGACTCCATTTACATTATGTTAAAACATGATACTAAATTTTCGTTTGGGCAGATGCTTTCATGGAAGTCACTAGGAGTTTTGTGTAGGGGGACAGGATCAGAATTTGACTCATGGGAGCTGCCATTAAAACCTAGGCAGGTATTAATGATTTGAGGTTAGATGATCCGTAGGAGAAGGGGGCATGTTGGTATGAAATGGGGGGTCTGAATGTGCCTGTTTTGATAGAGATGAGCCTGCTGTGAAGGTGGTCGAAGAAAGTGCAGAGCAGAAGGGCTTTGTGGAGATACTTGTTTTTTTAATGAGAAAAGGAAGTGTTTGTCTATTTTTGTTAATGTTTTGAAAAATGTCATCGGCTCTCAAGGACTGTCAGCGAGTTTGCGAAACTGGCACATTGGAGAGTGATAGAAAGAGAGCATTTGGCCTGTTCTTCTCGCCTAGAACCACCCCCCTCCCCTTGCCAGCCCTCCCAAGAGCTGCGATTTCTCCTTGTGAGCCTGTGCGAAGGAAGGATCAGAAGCAGTGCTGGCAGGGGCCTGCTAAGGCCCCTGCACCATGTGCAGTTGCCTGGGGCAGCAAAGTAGCAGATGCGAAGGTGGAAGCCCTGCCTGCTCTGTGGCAGACAGTTGCTGTTGGCAGCGTGATAGCGTTGGTTCTGTTGGTCCCAGCAGTGAGGGCCCTGGCTCTCCGGAGCCTGTGGTTTGTGTTGCAGCAGTCTGGTGCTTTCAGGTAGCATCAGGCTGCAGGCACCTCTCCGGAACAGACATTCTCCGCAGGCAGAGCAAGGAAAGTTTGGGACCCGCCAGACTTATTGTCTTGCAAGCGAGAGGGAACGGGCAGCTCATACAGCACAGGGGCTGTCTGAGCCATCTGTGAACACTCAGACCTGGACGTGAGGGGACCCTGGGGGGCAAGTTGAGGCTTACAGAAAGGACTGGCCTTTGGTGCATTCTGCAGAGTATGGCATGTGACTCTATGGCTCCGGGGGAACTGTGTGGATGTGCAGCGGCTGAGCTGGAGGTCAGTCTTGGGGAGGAAATCCAGAAATAAACTACAACTATTTCTCCTGGAAAACGAGAGCGTGTTGTGCTCCATAGAAAAAGGTGTTCAGCAAGGAAGAGACATGTATGTTGCTAACTCAAAAGATTATTCTTGATTTAGACTGAACTCCTATGCTATAACTGAGATTTCTCTAAGTCTGACTTTATTTTTTTTTTCCTCACCATTGAGGTCTGTACATAACCCGAGAGACTTCAGCAAAACCCCCAAGACCAGAGTCCTTTTGCTTGAAGGCCAGTAAGCTAATCAGAGCCTCTAGGATGGCTCCAGGCCCAAGGGACAGAGCAGGAAGGGAACAAGAAGCTGATGTAAGCTGTGACTGAGGCAAAGAAGCATGATAAATTGGGTAAAAGTACGGTCATATTGCCTTGGCTGCCCCAAACTTGAAAGATTAGCAGCTTTTATAATCTTAGCTAGGGAAGATGAGGAACTTGTGAGGTGACTTGCAAGGTTTGGAAGCCCAGTGTATTGGGCATAAAATGGAGAGTTTATCCTTGAATTAGTAAGGCTCTTGGATTAGTAAGGTGCTGAGAGCTAGATGAGGAACCGAAGTTTTTCTTGGAATGCGATGTTGCTATCAGAAAGCAGATTTTTGACTGTTGGAGAAGGAAATTCTCCTCCGTTTAGAAGTGGGTAGCTGGTGTCAGGCTTAGAATAACTGCAGAGATTATTGAGGATGGAGAGGGAAAACAAGCAGCACATACCTATAATGGAGGAGACCATACTGAGATGAAGGGGTTCACTGGTGGTCCACTCAATGGTTTTGTGATTAAGTCCTTTTGTGGCAGAAGCAGGTGGACAGTCAGTTTTCAAACAAGGCCTGCTAAACAGTTATGGTATTCAGTTAGGCTGATTATTCCTGTAAACTAATCAATACCCTTTATGGCTTTTCAGCCCTTGGCATCAAGGGCTGAAATACTGTTCTTGCTCAAATCTGAAATTAGGATATTTGGGGAGAAGGTAAAAATGAACACCTGCAACTATCTAATAAGGAATCGTATTTCTTTTTATGTTCTGCATGGGAGAGATTGGAAAAAACCCCTACTCTGTTCAAACCGCTGTGTGATTCTTCTAGGGTGGCTTCAGTGTCTAGTTCTCTGGGTATTGATCTATTCACATCCTCACTGTCACTCCACTGAAGTAGTCAGAAACGAAGTTACCTGTTAATTATGGAGAGAGGTGCACCTCTGTAATGCTTCACTGACCCATGCATTGCTGATGTTGAACATTAAAGCTGTTGGGGATGTCTTATTCAAAATGCCTCGGGGAAGGACTGTGGCTGTTTTTATACATACCCTTCATTTCTCCTGTTCTTGAAAGAGCTAACTTTCATACATTACCCCTCCTACGTTTGAAATAACTAAAAAACAACAACAAAACCAAGCGATCCACCAAAACCTGCTGTCACTGCAATTTTTAAGAAGTGGCTGAAAGCAGGGTTGGTACTTAAGTTTCCAGGGAAGTGTCACAGAGGAAGAGGCTGATGTGCTAACTGCTGGCCATGGATAAGATTGGGTGATTGCTTGAAAGAGCAGTAGCAGAGATTGCTGCTTAGAGCTATCCAAATTTGCCCTCCTTTGCATCTTGGTAATTAAGCAATTAAGACTTGCAGAGCAGCTTTATTTGTTTGCCCTGCTTTATTCAGTGTACCACAGCTAGCCTCATCTCCTGTCTTGTTATGGGTCTTAAAGTGTCCAGGAAGTTGCTCCTAGTTGTACACTCAAGAGAGAATTTTTCAGAGACATTAGTGGTAAAAAAAAACCTATACTGATGAAAAGATTTGAATCTCTCTTCTGAGCTGGATAGGTAGAGGGCATATCTATAGATTTTTTTTTTTTTTTTTCCCCTATTCTCTACTCTGGATTTTTTCCTTTTCCTAGCTGAATTAGCAGGTGTGATATCTTACTGGTTTTGTGATGATGTGCAGCTGGCAGCTTCTACTTTTTGTTGTTCTTTAAAAAATTGCAGACTGAAACAAAAGCATTTGAGGTGGAAATGAGTAGCTGAGTAGCTCAGGCCAAAATGAATTGTTGCTATATGTTTATTTAAAAAAAAAACCCAAAAAACAAAAAGCACTTCAGATCTCCCTAAAACTATTTTTCTCTCCCTGACTGAAACACTGATATAAAAATAAATAATAAATAAATCAGTTATTCACACATCTGTATTGGTGAGGGATGTTTGCCTTTGTCAGTTTGTAATGAAACTGTAGTATACGGTAATAGCTTCTCTGACAGTTTTCCTTTAGGGGGCTCTTCAGCAGGTATCTTAGAAACCTGCCTTTTCAAACTTAAGGATCCTTTGTCATTGACTTCAACCTGGGCTGTAATTTTACCATATGCTTGTTCATTAAAGGCTTGAACTTGAGAAAATATCTTAAGGCAGCTTGTTTGCTTCCCCTTTAGGCATGTTGGATTTCTGCTCTGACTCAAATCAGAAAGAGTTGACTGGAATATTTTAACTTTCTCTTCTTTTTTAGTAACCTTTTCATCAAACATGAGAAGCTGTATGTCTTTGTGCTTCAAATAGTTCTGTCCTTAGGCAATAGTAAATAGAAACATGTGTTTCTGCCTTGAAAATCCTATCACCTTACTTTCAGATTCTTCATTTCTCTTGTATCTGTCTGACCGTGCATCCTTTTGTGGCTGGGCATGTACTATAACAACATTATTTACGTGAAGTACAGGAAAGAGCAGTACATTATGAGTTCAAAGGCAGATTGTAATTCAATAGGGATCAGGCATTTCTTTGATTGCAGCTGCTTTGAAAAATGAAAATGAAGTGCAAATAATCATCATTTCCTCCTCTCAATTATTTTGAAAAATAGAATAACATGTGCATTTTTGAGCATGACTTCTAGGTTAAAAAAAAAAAGCCTGCTATAGACAAGGCTACTAGGCAATCTTTACAAATGTGTTGCTTTCAGCTAATTTCTTATAGAAAAGACACAATTTCATATGTGTTTCTACCTTACTGAGGGGGAAAATTGTTTAAGCTGCTGAGTGTGGCTAGAGGCTGCCCATCTCCTGTCATGCACATGTGGATTTTGCTACCTGGCCAATGCCAAGCCTGGTGTAGCCAGCAACTGCTTTGTATTTTGCTGTTTCAGCACCTTCTGATGAAGCTTTAAGATAACACGGAGGAGGATGACTGCTAGATACAGTCTGCGGCTGGGTAGGCATCTCTCTACAGCACAATCTCGGAATGAGGAATCATTTACCATTGAGAGCCTCCTTCTGCTTCTCCACTCTGCTGAATCAAGAGTTGTCCCACTGCTGTCTGGTGGTGCCATAAAATACCAAACCAGGATGGCAGTCCTCATGTTCTACCTGGTACTGTAAAGAGCTCAGCAAAATGATTAATGAGACCTGGGCCTAGCTCAGTCAAAGCCAGATCTGTTGGGCTGCTTGGTTTCTTTTTTGGAATATTCTGCTCTGTACCATGTTGCCATACAGCCTCATCAGCAAATGAGTAGCAGATGGAGCAGTGACACATTTTATCTTGCCGCAGCAGGGATATTGTATGTGCTAGGAGATTTCAGAGAAGTTAGTTTTGTTCAAAGTATGTGATGAAAGAAAAGCTGCTGATCTTTTTTATTTTTTTTCCTCAAAAAATTGCAGATGGACAGACAGGAAAGCAGTTGTCTCGAGCAAGACAGTAACAAAGAATCAAATGTTCAAGAAGTTAAAATTAAACTAAGGCCAAGATATGCATCTCTGCACCCTTTGCCCAACTGTTACTCCATAGCTTGCTTTTTGTTTTAAGATAGTATCCTTTCAAACAGGGCTTTACAAAATGGTAAGTAGAGAGGTCTTTAAATGTCAGAGAGAGCATTAGAGAGTAATTGTTGTCAGTCCGTATTCTGGGTCTTGTATAAACCAGCTATGTGTATGTAACTGGTGAGATATTGTAAAGAAAAATTTGAAAATGAGTCTGAGCTGAGACTGAGTTTGAGGAGTGTTTGGCTCTTGGGCTCTGCCCTCGTACACCCTTCACTCTCGGAAGCTCCACTGACAGTAGTGTTTATTGGGATGCTTAGACTAGAATTGGTGATTGCGAGGTAGCAGCCTGGAGCCAGGTCCCAAAGCTGTTTAGACTGTGAGCAGGAGGAAAGCAGACAATTCAGTGCAAGGTCTGTGTTTGTCCAGACAGCATATAACCCCCAAAGATGCAATTATCTTCTGGGAGGCGCATAAGATTTGCAGGAGGACCCAATATTTGCAGTAGTGTTTCTTTTTCCCTGTTAACACACAGACATGGGGATGTTTTTTGCCTGGTTGTGCAGGTGGTTCTTCCATCTTTGTCACCCTGATATTCATGCCGCTTCCAGGGATTTGGCAAGTGCTTTTTCTCTAGTGACTGTAGAGATCTATCCAGAGAAAGCATATGCAGTCAGCGTCATGCTGTGTGCCTTGCTGTTTGCCAGGTATAAGGCACATCTGTGGATGTCAATTTGTTGAGGTAGTGCCATGTAATATGAGTGGATGTGGGCCAGCATGCCCCCAAAATTTCTCAGCCCTCACAGAATCTGATTGCTCTTGAGATGGAACTTGTGCAGATGAGGAAAGAGATGTGACAAAGTGGTGCCAGCAAGGCATAGGATACAATAGCACAACTGTCCCTTTCAGTCCCATATTCCACTCCCTATTGTCTTCTAAAACAAAAAATACTTTTTTTTTTTTTTTTAGTGCATGACATAAGGCATAATTCAGTAATCCATTCTCCTCACTGCCCTATCCTGTGAGGTTGTTGAGGCACAAAGAACTATGGTTGATAACAATAGATGTATATAACAGACTGGGTCAGCAGTGCTGCTTGGTGAGGTTTGTAGCCCCGTGCAGATGGAGGCAGATGATGGAAACTAGGGACTTTCCAGATTTAAAGGTACGAGCGCAGTGTCTTGCCAAAGGCTGTCTGAAGGCTGTGAAGTCCAGAAGAGGACAGAAGGTAGCAGGAATGGGCCAAGCGTGTCCGTTCCAGAGCACCCCAGCGTAGATGCCTTTCAAGGGAAGCTTTCCTCCTGCTGTCCTATCTGGAGTCACAAAGCTGGCCAAACCAAATCCCAGGCCCAAATTCAGTGGAAGAGAGGATATCTAATGCTCTTCTGCTGCTCTTTCTGCTGATTGTGGTCTGGTAAGAAAGTATCTTTTTTCATACTTGAATGCTTTCATTAAAGCATCTAGCTCTGCACATGGACGAGGAAGTATCTACAGAATATTCCTGCCCAGGCATGCACAAATGAGTTTAGTGACTATGAAATCTAATAGTCCTGGTGCAGGTAGGCAGAGTTTAAATAGCAGTTTTGCGAAGATTTTTAGTATAACTCTTAGCAGCAAATGACAAAACTTTCCTGAAGAGGATCTGATCTATATGCTAGTCATGGAACTTGGAGTGCTTTTAGAATCAGATCTGTTTTATATAAAAAGCTAGTGAAGAGAAGAGAGGAAGAGACAGCCCTTTTTATCTGTATGATCAAAGTTTCGATGCACTCGGAGATGCACTTGCCACTCCCAAGGCCAGCTCCTCTGCTAGTTTATATTCTGGGCAGAGCTGCTGAGTGCTCTCATGGGTGTGCTAGTGTAGCAGCTCTCCCAGCTACTGCTTCCTTCCTCCAATCCTGCTAGTGCCAATAGTCCTCCTTCACTTGAGGCTCAGGCTAAGCTACAAAGTCTATATCTGTATGAGTAAATTTACCAACATCAGGGAACATCTGTGGGACCTGATCCTCTACACTGGTGGAAGTGCATGCATACCATAAATGCGGCCTCTCACGCAGCTTTTTCCAACAGAGGTGCATGTGCAGAATAGGCAGGTGTTTGTGCGTGATAAATATTTGGTGACAATTCATGCAGCTACTTGAGACTAATACAACCCTCCTGAGTGCATGCCAGTGAAATCTTTGTGTTGCCCCTCTGCGTGTGGTTTCTCCTCCCCTCTCTCTAGGGAGGTGCGTAGATATGTATACAGATCTGCCCTTGCACAGCAGCAAGGGATCAATATGATGTTCAGATACGGAGAAATTGGAAGTGACAGCTTGTCAGGGCTATTGCCTTGACATGTGTGAAGAACATCTTCAGAGTACTAGGTGAAGAACAAGCATTTTTGTGTGTGTGTTCAGTCCTGGAAAGAACGAGGGAGGTACATTTATTCACATATCACATCAGTTTTGTTTTGTGAATTTCAGCCAAAGCAAGTGATGGAGCCATTCTGACCTCTTTCTGGTGACGTTCAACAACGATAGTCTACTGCCAAGCACGTTAAGTCGGGATATTTCCAGCTCTCCTCTCTCCTGAAGATCAAAGACCGTCTAATGACAACTGTAATGAGTTTCTGATATAAATCGACCTGCAGGTTTTAATATTTCACCAATTGAAAGCAATAGGGCTCCTTACAGCAAGACAAAAGGGGAGGCACACAGGAGAAAGGGGCACTCTGGCAACTGTCAGCAGCTCTGCAATGCTCATGTGATCTGTTGAAATGCTGGCTTTGTGACACCTGACCACTTTGGGCTTAGCTGTAATAAGTGAACTTGTTTGTCCTTTGAAATCTTTAGATTTTTTTTCTTTGTGAGAGAGAAAATTAATGAGGCTGCTGTTAGCGTATGGAGCTTCTACACCAGGGTAGGAAGATGCAGGGGGCAAAATTTTTCAAGTTCGTGTCTCAGTACTAGATCAAATATTATTTGATATATTCTTGGTAGCTTTTTTCAAGGTTTCAGCCTGAGAAATGCATCCAGCCTGGCTAGGCAAGGTCTTCCCATACACTTCATTCACGTCTTTTCGGGAATATTGACTTTCTGGTCAGACAGTGGATGCAGATGGCCCTATACAGCATGAGACTGGGAGGTAAAGAGGGTGCCAGAGACATGCATTATTATTATTATTATTGTTATTATTAATATTGGTGACTTAGAGCATGGTGGCTTTGGCGGCATGAGGAGATACCTTCTGGAGAGGAGGGAAGGTTGATGCTGGTATCGTAAATCACTGCTGGGCTGGCAGCATTGGCCCTGGTAGAGGGTTAGTGCAGTTTCAAGCACATGGGACCAGTCCCATGTTACCCAGTGTGCAGAATGTGACACTGCACACAGCAAGCAGCACACAACAGGCATCTGCTTGCTGCTGCCAGGTCTCCACAGTTAAAATAGGTTTGGACCTTGCTCTCACTCATCTCCTGCAGACCTGTGATGTAGAAGGCGACTTGCTAGAAATCCTCCTCTGGTCCTCCTGTCATGTGTGCAACTCCTTAGTTAGGCAGAACTCCAGCTCTAAGACTTTGTTCCTTCCCTTTCTCAGTGTGGCTTCTCCTATGGTCTCCTGAGGAAAGGCAATTTGGTAAGAGACATGCAGAAATATGAAGAGGTCCCTGTCTTCTGCTCATGAGTAACTCGCTTCCAGTGCTGCGGTGCCTGAAATCCTCTGCAAATCAGGCTCCTTAACATTGTCATTAATGTCTCTGGCATGGTTGGGAGGAATGAAGGATGAGCTCTAGCTGAGCATTAATCTCAGATTAGTCTGGTTTAGGAAAAAAAGACTATTGCATAATTTCTGAAAACCAAAGGGAGAGAGAAACCTATTCATTTACATGTAAATCACTTTAAAGTGCTGCTCTGTGGGCTGAAATGTAGTTGATGTTAAATTTGTCAGCCTAAAAAAAGAGAGAGAGAGATCACAGGACTGTTTTCAGAGCTCTTTTATAATCCTATATATTTAGAACGAGGCAAAATATCCTACCTTGTGGTAGTACTACAGATTTGTCTGAAGGAAGAGGAGGGAATATTTGCCTTCCAGTGCTTGCTTTGAACTTCTGAGCTTATTAGAGCCCTGAATCAATATTCAGTGCAATTTCATTACCAGCTGAGTGAATTTGGACTTTTCATTCAAAGTGATTATTTCCTTCCCTGTAGCTGTCAGAGAGACTCTTAAATACCCTTTTGCTCCAGACTGATCAAAATATTACCAGATCCTTAAGTCTGGACATGCTGCTCAGCACCAGATTCATTAATCTTTTGGGTTTCTGACAGATGCTAACTAGAAGCAGCCGCGTGTCAAATTTTTCCTTTAGTGATCAACACACAACAGTTATGGGAACTGCGAGGAATAACACCATGTATTGAGTTATGTGCTGTGAATGTGTAAGCGAAACAGATGAAATAGCAGGGAAATAAAATATAAAACTGTAAGCTGACATAATTCATTATAATGTTTGAGGAGTATTTAACACTTAATTTTCTTTATGAATGTTTGTTCTAAATGTTTTAAATAGATACTCATGGAGGATTTGGAATTTAGCATTTTTATATTGAAGACTAGAATTAATTTGCATGAAGTTTCTCCAGCAAAAAATAGATTTCTTTAATACTGCTGGCACAGATGCTGCCAATTCTTTAGAAATTTATACAGTTACCAAGAAAAATGTTATGTATTATGAGACAAGTCTAATAGATCATACACTTAGTCACTTAAACCTGCAGGAGAGACGTTTATTATGTTTTAATCCATATTATTAGGCACTCATGGGGAATATGTTATTAAGGTATAAGTCATTGTCGCTGATGATGTCTATAAAACAGTGAATTTTGACCGTGATCTTGCAATCTCTGTTGCACGGGAAGGTGGAGAAACCATTTCCAGATATGGTGGAATTGAAAGCAGCATCTCTTAGGAGGAGGCTGTGTGGCCGGTCCTGGCTCCGAGCACCATGAGGGCTCATGTGGGTGGATATTCCTCAGCCTGCAGGAGGGCTTGGCCTAAATGCAGCATATGGGGTCCATGTCATGACCTGCTCATTGCAGGGAACAGGCTGTGGAGCCACTTGATGACTGCAGGTCGTCGTGTGGGAGCCTGCAGGCTGGCTGTGGGAGTCAAAAGAAGTACATGCCTGAGGAAGATGGTCTTAGAAGGTGCTCTCTTTGTGTGTGTTTGTTTGTTTTTTTTTTCTTTTCAGGCAGACATTTGAGCCAGATGTGGTCCAGACCACATCTCATTAATTCTGCTGGGTAAAAAGCAGAAATTTTCTGGAGGGACTCACTTCAATGGTGACTATTTTGTGGCTGGTCTATGCAGGATGGAGATTAGCAAGTACATCATGGCATTCAAACAGTACCCTGAGTAATATTCAAGTTCTGTCCATTAGTATTTTTATGCAAGTCGTTTCTCTCATGGCAGTTCGATTTCATTCTTGTTTGTTTTACTATACTATGAGTTCAATCCTCATATACATTGAAGCATTTTGGTCTTTGAAAGCATTTCAGAGGCTACAAAATGTTCATATTAAGTGCTCTTGATATTGTCAAATAGCATGAAGTGTCTTGATTTGAGTGAGAAGGTCCTTTCTTGGTGCAGCTAGTCTGTAGAAGGTCTCTGCTGAAGTAAATGTTTCAATGCTGCAGTATATGCAAAATAAATATCTAGTGTGATCACCAGGCTGTGGTTGTCATTCACATTTAATTCTCCTACATCCAGGGAATGGGAGACAGAGACTGAAAAGATTATTAGGTTATCTGCAGTCTTTCATCTGGTATCTTTTCATTGCCTAATAGTAGGATTAAAATCAGCTGTTATTCCTCCTCTATATGCATTTCCTAGGGCCTTATTAAATCTTCTCTTAGATGACTTTGAGTAGAAAGAGTAGAAATTGTTCTCCCTCCCCTATAAAAAAAAGAGCTTATTCAGAGTTACAAAGTATAAAGCTATGTAACATAAAAAATAGATGCAGAGTTCTGTGTCCGTCTGGTTTCAGATCCAAAGCTGTACTTAAACTCTTGCATCTTTCAGAAGAAACACTTGGTTAAGCCCAGTAGGGATGTAATATATTGACATCAGTGGCATGGGTTTAACTGCGATGGATTTGATTCTGCTCCTCATGGCGCTTATTTCTTCAAACTATATTTCACTTGAGCAACTTGATTTGGTGTCAGGCAGAGTTGCATGTGGTAAAGGGTCCTGGCATTTTATTGCTCCTGCCTTGATTATATTACTAATGTTTTAAGGGTTACTGTAAAGCATGCAAGCAAGGCGTACATTTATAAATGTTACCCGATTTCTGTAAAAGTATAAAAGCAATGTGATCCTTTTGCATTTTCTGATGGCAGAAAAGATCTTGACCAATCACCTGCTAATTCTGCTGATTGAAAACAGTGGACAGATTCCTATCAGTCAGATGAGATCTAACAAGCAAATTACCACTTGTTTTTACAGTTGTGCAGTTCAGTAAGGAAAGAATAAAAGGAGGAAACACATGTCTGCTTTTTTTTTGAGCTGACATGGGGCTATCAGTTGGAGCTGGCCAATACTTTCCGTGTTGTGAAACAACTTGAGTTTTTTTAATTATATTTTGTGTCAGTTTGAATCAGACAGCTACCAAATATTTTGACACTTCTTGTGAACTGGGTATCTTGGCAAAACATCATTTTGGAAATACTGAAATCTGTCATTGTGAATATACTGCCCTAGGCTCATATTGCTTCTGGGCAAAATACTTTTATATATTGTCTTTCCATATGACCCCTGCTGACAATGGGCAAGAAACGGGCAGGACTCACTGGGGTGGCGGTGATCTGGGGTTCCTGCTGTGCCAAGGGCTCTGAGCCGATGGTCCCCGTGCTCCTCAGTGTCGTGTGCTGAGGCAGGGCCACTGTGCCTGTCCCCGCACCTAATCAACACAGGTTGCTGCTCTGCCTGGCTCTGATCCTGCCCTGCTCTGTAGTCAGCAGCCCTGGCTTTCCAAAAAGAGGCGCAGTCCGTGTGCACGAGCTGGCCATGCCTTGCCGTGGTTTCTGTGGCATGGCATGTTCTACCACAGCAGCAAGCACCTGACTTGCAACCTGCCTTTAGTCACTGGATCTTGAAAGTCAATTGAACCTGAGTTTATTTCAAAATGTGTTTTGATTTCATTGAGTGCATTTTTTTAAAATGAAATTACTTTCTGCTGGTATTTTTGGTTTACTTCAGTGAATGTCATTTTTGGGATGTGTGGCTTTCAGACCTGCTCTACTTTTGGCATGCTTTGTTCCCTGGGGATCTTGTTCTATGAAATCCATTCTCATCTCAGTCTCTGCCTTGCCTTCTTTTTCTCTACTTTGCGCTATTTGGCCAAATTCTTCCTCTGACACTTAAGACTTCTTTGAGAAGTAAGAGTTGTGATATGCACAGTTCTACTTTATTAATGTAGGTGGTACCTGACCTTCCAAGGTGACCCACCAGTTTTGATGCCCATGATGTTAGCATCTCTATTTGTGTCCTTTGAAATCTATTGTCTGGCACATTTTGCTGCGGAAGGTGAAGGGAAGGTTGGAAGGTTGCCCTGCAGTTGTGACTGAAGCATCTGAGCAGACAGGTGCTGTACTTCACCTGACAGGTTCAAGAGAGAGGTATTTATTCCCTACTTCCCTGACGTGCCTGCACGCTTTATTTAAAAAAGAGAAAAGAAAAAAACAAATAAAAAAGCCACAACAAAACAACAAAAACACCCTGAAAACATCCTGAAGTGATGCTTGGTTACTTCCAGCTCATGCAATGTTGATTATGTTCGTTGGTGGTTTGGGATCTGAAAATTCTGATCTTTAATCTTTAATGAGGGACATCCCTGTCAATGACAAAAAGCAGAGAAACTGTTCACAAGGACAATGATGAGTTGGTTTAAATTCTCCTAAGTTGCTGAAGGATCCCAGTGCCAGCATTACTTCACACTCCCCATCTCAAGCTGCCAGCAAGCACCTCAAATCTTTGGCTTGTAGTGTAAGCAAAAATCGCTAACTCCTCATTAAATAAAAACATAAAACCAAAAGGAAGTTTTAATGTAGTTTCATACTTTTCTTTGTAATTCCTTATGTGTTAGACTTAGTTATAATCACTGTTCATACATCGTAAATTGTGTTGGTCTCGTCTCGGGAGGAGACACTGTGATCTTGATGTTTCAATCAGTACTTCGGATAGAAATTACTGGTAATGACATAAGGCATGAAACTAAAATATTCCATGTACTATGGCATCTCACTAGCATTATGAAAGATGACATAGTAAATAATGTAAAAGATATGGAATGGGAAATTGAATTTTCCAAATGAAAAAGAGGGGGTGTTTTAGTAATTATGTTAAAATTGAAACAATATAAAAAGCACTTGATTAGAGTAGTCTTTTCAAATGAAAACCTTCCAACACCTTTCAGTACTGAGTATTTCTTGAAAGTTACATTGCTGCACAGGGCAATGGAAAGTCAGCAGGAGATGGATCGTATCACCTCTATTTCCTCTCTAACTGCTGCTATGCCTGAGGCTGCCAGGGTGTAAGGTTAGTGTGTGCAAGAGTTGTTGGCTGGAGCTCTCTGTAGATAAATGTGCAATGTAGTTGGGAGAGTGGGAAACACAGCAGAAACTGCAAGGTTTCCCTCTGCCTGCTGTGGAAGAAGCATCCTTGCTGTAGGACATGCCAATTTGCTGCATGGAGATTTTGTTGCAGCCCCTGCTAGGCAGGTGCTTGAAAATTGTTTGAAAATACCTCTATTTTTAAAGTAGGTTATCATGCGTATATCATGGATGCATTAGTAAACGTGGATGCAAATCACTGTCTGTGACTAGTAAACCACAAGAAGAGTGCTTAGATATTTTACGACTGTTTTTGGTTGGAATTAAGGCATAAAATACACATCTTTTAGAGGAAAATATGTGCAAGTAAAGTAAAAGTACAAAATTGGTGGGACTCATTATGTCCATCTTTTTATATTGAATAAGCTGGATATATAATGTGATGAATAAGGTATCCAAAATGGCACAGAAAATGAATGTAAAAGAAAATGATAGCACTGTGAAATGATGTGAAATAGAATGAGAGTATTAAGGTATAAAAATCAATGTAGGGTAACATTTACACAAAGAAATATTGCTTCTGGACCGATGTTGCCTCTTTCCTTCTTGACACATCATATCAAACCTATTGGTTATAGTTAGGAAGTCTATTTATAATTAATATCTCTGGTTTTGATAGTAGGTGAATCCCTGTGTTCCATCCAAACGCCTCAGAGTCTGTCCCAATCTGAGATCTTTTATTTCCTTCCCACTGTGTGTGTTGTTAATTGAGGGGGCAGCTGAACTAGGTAGAGGTTTAATCAGAGTTGGTAACAGGTTAAACCAGGGCCTGTTAGGCTCACATTAAGATTGTGAGGTATTTTCTACCTCTGGGTTTTGGGGATTGCAGTGGCCAGTTCGTGTGTCTGCTGGTCGGGATGTCGCTGCACTGGAGACTGGTCCTGGTTTGGTTTCCTGGGGACTGCATTTCACTTTGTTTTAGTTAAACCATTGCACTTTTAGGACTGTATTTAAGGCACTAATGTGGGTGGAAAAGTTCCACTGAAAACAGTTCTTGCACATGAGGTCTTCCCGCTTTTTGTAGCGTTGGTCCTGTCCACAGGACAGTTTGGCAAGCTGTTTCATATGGAATCAAATAGAAGCAGATGTTGGAACATGTGAGAAGCAGATTTGTGATTTAGCCTGGCAGACAATGCATTGGCCCAGGAACCTGGAAATTCCTCCTGTTTCTGCATGGCTTTTCAGCAGCGCTGTGCTGGGACTCGCAGATCCATTACCCTTTGCATTCTTTTCTCCTCTCTCCTTTGGTTTCACTAGTCATTTCGCACAGCGAGTGAGCGTCTTTCTCCATTGGTGCATGAATGAGCCCTGACCTCTAACGCTATCCCTCTGTGATAGAAATAATATGTAAAGGCATTGATAGTCCTAACCAAAGCTGTCAGTAGAGACAGGTACTTGTTTAAAGCTCAGAGTACATAGGGACCTTCCCTTAAATGGGAAGCTTTACAGAGCAAGACATTGATGTGCTACAGGCACATTACTATTAATTAGCAACAGTGGATCCAAGTGAATAATTTCAGAACCATAATATGGAATTTGGCTGTAGATCCAAACCCAAGATTTGCAGCTCAGTATCAATTTCCATTTAGTGCTTCTTTGTACTGCACCCTAGGGTCATTGCATGTTGGTTCTGCCATTAAATCTCCATAAAAAATGCCATGTGAGGTATTAATTTTAGTAGCAATAATATGTCTTCATTGTTTAACCTCAGTGACTTTCCACACAGAACTGAAAAGGGCTGCCAAAATGCTCCATGATTGAAGTCAAGACTAATGTGTGTGTGTATGTATATCTATGTGTGTGTATTTAATCTAAGGTAGAAATGTCATGGCTCAATAAATTCAGAGGATAAAACTATTCTGCTTATTCATTTTAGCTGGGAAGGCACAGTAGTCAGTGTGTGAGATCAACCTCCTTTGCCTAACACTTTCTAGGGGCACCTTAGCTTATTTTTGCTGTAAACTGTTGTAGCTACAGAGAAAGAAAAGCAATAGTGATCCCATTTAACCCTCTAGTTTTAACAAGGCTTCAAGGGCCAATTTCAGGTTGCCTGCAGCTTCGGTGGCTTCAGGAGTTTGTGCTGCAAGTGCTGTGTGTGCTCTTTAGCAGCTGGAGATGTAGTGATCGAGTATTTAATTTAAATTTGGGGGCTCCATGACTTTCAGATTCTGAGGCAAATTGGCTACTATCAGAGGGAAACACTGATGTTTAAACATACATTCATCCCAACAAAAGCCTGGAAGAAATTTTAAATATTTATGGTGCAATAATTGATCTTTTACTACTGTCAAGAGGTGTTACAGACTTTTCGGCTTGCAATTTCAGCACCATATGCTCTATAAAAGTTCTTTGCTTTGTGTCTGTCTTGTGCTATATGGGAAGAATATTCGCTAGACTGCCAAAACAGAGAGAATGAGAATGACTTCTGCAAACTACAGTGTGGGGGGGTGTGTGGGCCCTCCCCGCAAGCACGCTTATGTCAGGATCTTGTGCATGGGGAAGTCTAGGAGATATTGCTCCCTGCTCTGGCTACTTTCACTCTTGTCCATGGGTAAAGTGTGGTGTAAGAGTGGGTTGTCTCAGAGGGTCTATGAGACAGTGTGACCACTACATTGACTGTGAATGCAACCAAAATGTTAATTCATCCTCTGTTTGCTTTTCCGAAGAGCTTGGGCAAATGGGTGTAGCTTGGGTAGCTGGAGACCTCCTCAGGCCAGGAGATTTCATGTGGGGTGAGGGCAGTGCAGTAGCTCCCTTAGCAAGACCTGGAGGGGAGCGAGTCAGCCTGGTCTGGGAATGTACCTCAGGCTGAAGTGTGCTGGTGTCCCCTGTGCTTGTGCGTTTTGGTAGAGAACAGGAAGGTTCTCGTGTCACCTGAGCAGGTTTCTATCACAGTTGCTCCCTGTCAGCCTGACCCCATTTTCTAAATGAGAAATGCTTAATTAAAATTAAAAGAATTGAGAAAGGAGTGAGAAAGAAGTTGGAGGGGGGAGAGAGAGGAAGAGGAGGTAATTCAATTGGTTTCCTACATATGTTATTGTAAAATGAATTTCCAGAGCAAGACAAATGAATTCAATTCCATTATTCCATTAAGATTTTGCTTAAGAGATCGGTCACACAGTGACCATTGAAGAGAGGAAGAAAATCAGACTTTGGTGACTCTAGTGTCTGGCCATAATATAATCACGACCTTTCTAAAGACCTTCCAGTGCTGAAGCATTACAGGCCTCCTAGAGTGATGCCCTAAGTGTACTTGAGCTAAGAATGTGCCCTGCATCCGTCCTCTGGCTGAACACAGCCCAGACCCACAAGGTCTGGAGCAGCAGCAAGTGCAGGTTTCTGAGCCTCCTCAGCCGTCACCTCCACCGGGAGAGGCCTTGCAGGATCCAGGCCAAGACGTTGCTGGCCGGGGCTCTTCATTGACCGAGGCCTGACCCATTATGGGCTGCAGATTGGATTCCTGCTGATTGGAGAGCAGTGAGGTGGTAGCTACTCAGTTCCTGCTGCTTTTATCTGTGTGATCTGGGCCCCTTTCCTGTCCAAGCTTCTGTGAAAACTCCCAGCCATAACATCTCAGGAGGAGGTTACTGTGGCAACCTTAACTCTTGCTTTCTTCGCTGTGCAGTAGATATTCTTCTGCCTTATTATGAGACAATTTTTGAAGATTGCAGAGCTTTAACAGATTTGCTTTTTCTCCATGGGGAAGGAGAAAGGTTCTGATGGGGGCAGTGTCAGCCCCGGCAGCTTCATCAAATTCAGAGCTCTTCTTTTAGGAAAAATTATGGCCCTCCTTCATTTTGCTGATGTTTCATCAGGTTTTCTTCCTCTCCCTAACCTCCCAGTGACCTATTCTCTCCGAGAGCATGTAACAGCATTTAGAGACCTCCTATAACTCAGATGCGCCTTTGAAGACTAAGATGTTCAACTGTGCCCTCTTTTCCCGCTGTTTTCCCTCTTAACCTTCCTCTCTGATTTTAGCAGTCTGGATGCTGGCTTTCTCTTATGCACTGCTAGCTCTCAGAGTCTGGAGAGACTTCTGCTGGTAGAAGTTATTTAAGTTTAGCTTTCTAACCACTCTGTGCTGACTGGTTTTTTTTTTTTTTTACTTCTTCCCCAAAGTCACACTTTGGGGTGAGGACAGTTTTGAACTACATTAGATAACCTCAAAGTAGAACAATCTAGCGTGGTCCTGGATGGACAGGTCAAGGCTGGGAGGAGTACAGATGCTCTCCCCTGTACTTGCACTGTATCTGACATGCTGAGGCTTTGCTTCTTACTGCAAGATTTCTTAGGTTAAGTAAAGATATCTGGTGCTGAAGAAATGGCAACCCATGAAGGTTTTGATTTGGGAATGGTTCTAACGTTTATCTCTGTAGTATTCCATAGAGTGTCACCAAAGCAGTCAGTCCCAGCCTTGCTTTCAGTGGGAGGTTTGGGAATGCAGGATATGGTCAGACACTACTTAGGTTGCTTGCTTTTGTTTTTCACAGTATAAAAAAAAAAAAAAAGGAATAATGAAGAAAGTGGATTAAAGAGATCGATAAAAATATTATAAATACCTGATTAAATACCTGCTTTTTCTTCAGAGTAGAAATTTATTGCCAACCCAACATGTATGCATTGCTTATGAACTTCATTCTCTTTTTGACCTTCCTTGACATTATTGGGTGTAACGTGGAAGTGTTATTTATTTGCAATTCTCTGCTGTGATTCTTTTCCACCAGTCTTGAGAGACATGTTTCTCCTGTCTTTCAGAGACCAGAGAATGAGAGCTAACAGGGCTTCGAAAACCAGGTAAGTGATCAGCACAAATAGTACAGTGATACTTTTAACACATGATGAAAGGCTGAGTCACAGCCTCAGACTCAGCTATGTGTCATGTAACTTGAAATTCAAAAGACAAAGCCAGTACCACCTTGATTTTGCATTCCTTATGCAACTCCAATTCCTTTTAACCTCACAGAGAGATCTGGAAATCTGCTAAAAATGCAGGATAGCGTCTTAAGTCACTTTGAGTCCTTCAGATAATAATTTAAAATGTCAGGAAGCTGCATATTTATGGATGTAGGGTATCAAAGTTTGTTTCAATAACATAATAAAAGTCTGTTTCAGCAGTGTGTAGCCAGAAGGGACTTCAGCTCTTTGTGCCCTTTGACTAGCTTTGTTTCCTCATCTAGTTACATTTTTTTTCCCTTACTTTCATTTTTTTCCCCAGAAATGAGGACAAGTTTGACAAATCTGTGGAAATGCAACAAAACTGTACACAGTAAATTGGGGAAACACTGTACAACCCTTGGCGACCACGATGTTGTTAAAGGTAATGGTCTAGTTCATTACTAATTAGCTTACTTTTCAATATGACTTCATTGACTGAGTGCCCATTTTGTCAGGCAAAATGGGAAAAGGCCACACTGCAGGTGCCACAGACCAGCCCACAAGAGCAATGAGGTAAACTCAGCTCCTGTTGAAAACCCATGACCGTGTTGCCTCCCCATCACCTCTGCGTTTTGGAATCACTAACCAAAGGCAGAGATGGGCAAGCCAAGAACGTGACAACAAAAGCAAGATGGAAACTACACTCAGTCTGTTTGTGGTCAGGGAAGGGTTTATCTTGTGCAAGGGTAAAGCTTTGGAGAGCATCTTAAGTGTGTCATTGCCATTTCTTACAAGCTTGAGAGAATGAATCACCTTTAGTCTCTGCTTTATGTATTCCTTACAGAAACCCATGCCAAGATGGGTTTAATGGACAAAACTTGTTTTTCTATAATTTTTTTTTTCCAGAATTGTCTTTCTTAACTAAGCTGTATTAGACAACAGAGATCTGCATAGGGCAGGATTCTTTTAGGCCCCAAAATATATTCTCTGGCACTTAAACTTGCAATGATTTCCTTTTCTTGGTGTCTCTTATTAAGATCTTTCTCCTGTCTGCTATTTACCCATGCTAAACTTGCAGGAACATAGAGGGTTTTTTGAAACTTCTCCCTTTTTGTTAAATTTCAACAGAACTAGTCACTGGGCTTAGCAACTCCTGCATGTGGGTGGACAAACAGTGCAAGTGCCTCCTTAGGAAATGAGATTAATAAAAGAAACATATTTTTGTCTCCTGCCTTTAATTAATAAACATTTTTTCATGAAATATGGAATCTGTTTTCTTGGGATTATTGTTTTAGAACATAATAACAAGTCCCCAAGGCAATTGTTTCCTTCCTATAATTTCTTAAATGTGTATTCCTAGGATGGTGCTAAAATAAAGTACAGAATTCACTCTAGGCAAGGTGCTATATGAGCTACACTGAATAATTACTATGAAGATTTTTATACACCAATATAGCTATGTATAAAATCTGTTTCTTTCCTTAAATAGTTTAGGGTTTTTTTCCGCTAGATTTTAAAATGCTGTCCTGGAAGAATTAGATATGGTTGCAAAAGAAAGATCAGGAAAGAAAATAACTTTGTCCAGTTCTTCTTAGAGAAGGCAATATAAGAATGATACCATAGTGTTCAAGTTTTATTTTCTCAGTGAACTTTGTGTTACATTTCCTCAGCCTTGTAATATTTTTCAAAACTGCTGGTCCTGCAAATGTAGCCTAAGTTTTGAAAAATGAAGGTTCTGTGCTCCTGTGTCCAGAGCATCGTATGTTATCAGGAAAAACAAGTGGAAGTGGAAGGAAATGGAAGTTTGGTTCTGCCTCACGCTTCCAGCACTGAAAACATGTTTTTTAAATTTTGTGTTTATTTAGTATTGCTGTTTTCATCCAAGGTCTCTGAGGCCCATGGGAATGTCACTGATTTTGTTGGCTGTGAATACAGCACTTAAAAGGCCTTTCAGTATATCAGGAACTCTGTGCAATGCACAGAGCCACATCCAGTTTTACATCCACTATTAAATTTTTTACCAACTGACAAATCGAGTGCATTTTTTCTTATCTGTTCAATACTTAGCCAAAGGCCTTCTTGGAATGGACAGTGGATTTATTAAGACCAGTAGCTGCCCTTTGGTTTTGCATGTGTATTCTCTTTCCTGAAAATATTGGCTTTGTCTGTTGATTGAATAGACAGTTGTCTTTGTGGCTTGGGAACCAAAGAAATCTACTGTACAGGAGAGAACAATATTCCTGACAGGGCCATTGGGGATAATTTCTCCTAGAAGCTGTCTGGTTTCTACAAGAGGGCAGCAATCAGGTCTGTGGTATTTATTTTTGCTTGCTGCATCTTACGGGTAGTCTAGTAAAATCCTTCTCTTAGGCTGTGTCTCATTAACCTGATGAGCCTCAGTGCTCCGGTCGTCTGTTTCTTCCGTAAGCAGCTCGGTGTCTCATTTTTACTGCCTCCTTTTCACAGGATGTGCTTGATCGACGAGTCTCTGTGCCTTCCTCGCTTAAAACTCATCCAAAAATTCACTTAGTTCTACCCACAGTAAGTAAGGTAATCACAACCTTCGTCTCAGCTCTGCAGCTGGAAATGTAGCTGTGCCTTAACCAGTTTGGGACCTTGAGTCACGTTTGACTCTGGAAGGTGACACTGCTGTGCTGAGTTGTCCTCCCTCCCTCCCAGAGGGGAAACATCAAGGGCTGACATGAAGGAGCTGTTGATTTCCTAGGTGTTTTAGACTGACCATTTCTTTGGTCTCATAGATTTGTCATCCAGGGCAATTGGAATAAATTCCTTTATTTCCTGCAATTAAAGTGTATTTTTTCCCCTGTAGTTCCATTTCAAAAACTGCAAGAGTTTCTCTCTCTCTTTTTTTAATTTTGTATTGAGGCGGGTCTCTTTCTCTTATAAAACTTGATAAAAAGAACCATTATTATCTTTGCAGCCTTTAATGCATTCTGTACTTTCTTAGCTGGCTCAGCTTCCACTTCTTTAATCTTTTAAAATTCTTCAAGGACAGACTGGGGGAGAATGGGTAAGCATTGTTGTTGTGCCACTTTATTCTGCATGAAATGAAGCCTTGTTACCTTCAAAGACCTGCTCTCTTCCCTCTCCAGGGCAGTGGCTTGAAATGTTTTAAGAGGAACATTCTTTTCTGCTTAACCACATCCATGCTGTGCCTCATTCCTCCTAGGAGCTTGGTGCAGAGCACTGGGGTTGGGATGTCAGCTCTGCACCGGTCCCGGGGGGCACCTGTGAAATTGCCTGCTGCTCAGGGGACAGCAGGGAGAGTAGACAAGAGGACAGAGCTGGGCGGTAGCAGCAGGGGTTTAGATGTCTTCTCTGCCTCAGTTTCCTTGTCCTGGGGCCATGTCTAGACATATGAGGCAAACGGGGTGGAAAGGCTGCTGTGTGCGAGGGCCACGAATGGGAAAGGGGGAACGAGAGGCCGTGCGTGGGGTGAGGAGCGCCGAGGTGCTGGATCACGGCTGAGGGCAGCCCTGAGCCTGTGTTGGCTCCCATCATCTGGGGGAGCAGCTCCCAGCCAGCCCGTAGCCCTGAGCTACAACTCTGGGCTTGGACCAGGATCAGCACTGCGGCTGTGAGGGGGGATAGCTGAGAAACGCGGTACCGGCGTGTCCTGGGCTCCTGTTTGCCAGGGCGCTCCCATGTCTTCACTGACCTCAGAAAAGGTTTTCAGAGAATTAAGCCCCCACCTTTGCACAGGCAAATCTGCTACCGTGGAGATTAATATTTGCTCTTCTGTCCAGCTCGGGACAGGTGCTCAGCATAAGGGCTGGATCCCAGGTCCCTCTGCCCGCCTCAAGCCTCGCTGTGTCAGTGGAGCCCATTGGATCAAGCCAGACCTGGACGTTGCCCCCTGTTTTTGACATCAAGCAAAGCTCTGGGCTGAACTCCTAGTTAAGTAGCTTTCATGTGTGTGTAATGTATTTATTAGTTAAATCTATGTGGGAGAGAGGATGTTTGACATAATCTGTATAGGAAATCCATAAACACTGTCCTGCTGGGAAATGGTGCAGAAAGCACTGCTCCTTTGCCAGCGAAGGATCTGAAGATAACACACCAAATCCTGTAATTAAATGGCTTTTAGTGTTCCTAAATGTTATGTTTCATCTAAGCTTCCTAAATGGAATTAGTTAGAAGCTAATTAAAAGAGCCTCCTGCTTTCTTTCAAAATATCTTTTGGTATTGACTATAGAGAGTTTATCTATTCTCAGAGCACCGTGAATCACTCCACCTCTTAAAAAAAAAAAATTAAAAAAAGATTGCTGTTCTAATACTTATTGAACACCTATAACAGATGTTTAAACCTCTACTGGCTTGAGATAATTAAAATAATAAATCTATATTCATTTGACAAGGCAGTTAGCAGGAATCAAAGGTATAAATAATCTAGCAGAGGAGCAAGACATTATTCTGCCTAGTGCTGTGGTCATGTTCTTATGGAAATTTTAAGCTCCAGATTTCCGCTGTCCTTATTCAGGCATCAGTTCCATCAGATGTTGCTGTGGATAAGGCAATGCTCTGGAAGATGCTCAGAGACCTCGGGAGAGGAGAAGTGCCACAGGACACGTGGATGCAGATCCTGGAACACGGACAAGGATTTATCCTAACAGCCACAGAGGCAAAAATGATCAAGGACGTCAATGCTTCTATCAGCTGTGCTTTTCCATAGGCTTCTCTAACGTGTCTTGCTTCTTCGGCACAGGCTTCCTGCTTCCCAAGGCATGCAGGTATTTTCCAAAGAGCTGAAGGAAGTCGCATGTTTCATTCTTCTAGGAGAACTGGACCTCGTGTCCTTTTTTAGCCTCAGTTACCTGCAGCAGTGCCTGGGTGCTCTGTGCTGCGTTTGCATGGTGCCGGGAAGAACCTGTGTCTCGGTATCTCTGCAACTGCCAGGGCTCCAGAAATCCCTTCCTTTCAGCTCTGGAAAAGAGCTGGATGCCGGGCTCAGCAGTGAAATTCCTGTAGCTTCGTTTCCCATGGATAAAGCACAAGGTGCAATGCTGAGGGGGAGTTCCTAGCACAGCCATTTGCAGATGCCCCAGTTATTCCCCAGAGCTGGAGAGGGTTTTTCACTTTAATTCCCTACCCCTTCGCTGGGGTGACAGTCTCGGTCCCAGCTGGGCTGCTGCTGTTCACTTGGATGTGGTAGCCACGTGTTCAGGTGCTCTGCACGGTGCCTTCCCACAACTCTCTTAGCCAAAGGAGTCTAGCAGCACTTTATTTATAATGTTTTAATGTTCTTTTTTCCCAGGGCAAAAATATATAAATAATTAAACCTTTGTCAGGGGAACTCAAATGATAGGCTCCTATGTGGATAATGCTTATTTCCCTGTCAGAGAAAGGTTATAAAAATTTTCCTTTTGGGAAAATGCAATAGAGACTTTTTTCCCGGCAAGCAAATATTGTACAGATGTTCTTCAGCTGAAATGCTCCTTGTAGGATAACCTGACATAAACGCTTCTGTTAGGCTGATTTCTGTGTCACTGAAAGACTGTTGACTATTAGGAGAGAAAAAAAAAAAAAGACTTCTGCAGTTTTCTCCTATTGGGAAAACATTCTTCAGGCACCTGCTTCTGTCAAGATAAGACAAAAATGCCTTTTTTTTTCTTTTTTTTTTTTCTGTTAAATGCCTCGCAGTTTCAGTTCATAAAAGCTATTAAACACATGCTTAAATCTGTCTGTGTTTATAGGGACAGATTCCTACCTGCCCAACTGCAGCCTGGCTGCACAGCAGGGAGGGCTCCGCTCTCCACTTCCCCTGTGCCAGCAGCCTACAAGCCAAGAGGAAGATTTACCAGCTGGGTGGAAGAAGTTGCTGCCAGAGCCTCCATTCAGCTGACACTAGCAGCCCTTGCAGTGGCTTGGTTGGAAATACTTTTCCCTGGAAGTAGCTGTCTTGCCTTGAATCATCCCAAGTGAGTTATCTACAGTTAATGTGTATATTAAATATTATGACTGTGCCCTAAAGCGGCTTCTGGCCCAGCTGCGGTGCCTGTCCTGAGCCATGGGGCCTTCAGCAGTGTCTGGGGGCCGCACCAGGCAGCTGGAAGGCCACCCAGGGTGCAGTACCCTCCTTAAACGCTGAGTTTCTGGGTGAGGAGCGGCCGCCCCTCTGCACCTCGCGTTTGCAGGACAGCGAGTGGAGCTGGTGCCGTGTGTCCCGTACGGTGGCTGCTGTCTCTGAACCTGGTTTTGCCTGAAATGTAGAGACATATTTAAGACATTTCTTCTTCCTTTTTATTTCTTCTTTTCTCTCCTCTGTTCTATCCATTTTTGTTGCCAGTGAGGAGGGTGGAGAGACTGCTCTGGTGTTTCAGATAGTTTTGACTATCAGCAGTGGAAAAATGCTTGAGGTGAAAGAGTAAGCCCTGATGGCTGACATGTATCTATGTTCAGTGCATGATGTGTGTACGGGAGAAGGAGGGAGCTACTTAAGGAAATTATTGGTTTTCACCCTCCTAATTACGGCTGCGCTGAGGTCCAGGCTGAGATCTGAGTGCTGTTTCTCAGGGCTTTGTGCCCAAGATGGAGTTAAAGGGCTCTGCAAAGCAAGAGGAAATGGAAAACAGTTTCTGCTTCAGACGGCCCCGCTCCTGCACCCTCCTCGCCAGCAGAGCTGCCGTGGCACCTCTGCCCATGTCCTGGCCCGGCGCTTGGCGAAGGCAGCAGCCGCCTGGAGCAGAGCTGACCCTGATGCCTCCTGCTCTCCATAGACCGAGAGCAGCCTGGGAAAAGCAGGGAAACGTCCCTAGAGCCACTGGGACTCATTGCAAGCAGGATGTGCTGCACTCGGACACTGCTGTGAGAGCAATTCCCCTTCAAATCCCGCCAGGAAAGTCTGGGCAAAGCTGTGGCATAGTTAAAGGAATCAGTCCCTCTGCATGGATCTCCTCGTGTAGCATCACTTGTTTGGAAGAGTCTTTCAGTACACACAGATTTCTTTCCAGCAGTAGATGGCAGCAATTTTCTTGGTCCTAGTCTGAAGATGTGCGTGTTAATTACTGCAAATTAAAGTATTTTAAAAGCTAAAGGCTTCAGTTGCCCTTTTCAGCTGTTATTATTAACTGAGAAGTGACCCCTGTGCCCGCCCGTCCTGCACTCGACTCCTGCAACCAGCACCAGGACCTGTTCCGGGCAGGATTTCCTGCTGGGAAATCTTCCGAGCAAAAGCAGGAGAAGAAACAAATAGCTTGGAAAACCCTGAAGAACCAAATGACGTGAACAACTGGCTAAACAACGAGTGCAAGGTAAAAGAGCAGAAATGCTCCTGCCCAAAAATCTTTAATGTGTGTGCTGCTCTAAGCTGAATTTTCCCCCTCATCCGCACGGTGCATGGGTTTCCAGAAGACGGTTGTTAACAGGCTCGTTTTGAAATGAAATGTTCATGTTCGGTACAAAGGTTGGCAAACTGGAGATAGGGAGTGAGGGAAATAAATTGGGCAGTGTTACTATAGGAAGCTAAAATATAATGGCTCCTGTTATGTGCACATAGAAATAATGATGTTGAAATTAGGGAGGCTTCATGAACTTTAAATGAATAACTGATCTCCAGTGGACAGAGAGAAAAGTGATTTTAATGATTGTTTAAAACTAACATTTCGGTGTAATAAATGTTTAATGCATTTGTTCTAACACAGAATTGACTGCAGGGCCATGTCTTATTCATGGCACAAGCTCTGCTTCTGTTCACTGGCATCTCCTCCTTTCTCTCTCCGAAACTCTACAGTGAACTGGAACTTTTAAAGCTTGTGATCCATCTCTGAACCCTTGACAAATCCATCCCCCGCTGCTGCTTTTTGGGATGTGTGCAGTGGACTTGGCTTTTCCACGTGAACTGTACATGCAAGGCCATGGAGGAGGCAAATTTATAAATGAGTCATTGTTTTTAAACCATATTAAGTTCTGTTCATCCTTAGCTGTTGCAGCTTTGCACACATCCACGCTGCATTCCTGGATGTGCGTTAGAAACTAAGATGCTATTTCCTATTTAAATCTATCCTTGGAATATAACACAGGTGGGTGGAGAAGGCTGCTCTGCCCCAAATCAGCAGCAGAATTGGGCAGGGCTGGAGGAGCCCTTGGTCACCTGCACATGGTCCTCGCTGTCCTCGTTGTGGCCAACTGAGTGACCTGGATAAAACCTGGGAGAGAGAGGCTTTCTGTTGTCCCTCCTCAAAGGGAGCAGGTTGTAGGGTTGAGCCTGTGATGGTTTTGCTTTGGAGGGCAGTGGTTTTTGTGGTCCCTGGGGAGGCTGAGGGATCTGAAGTGTGAGGCTGGTGCCTGAGGACTTGCCCCTTGCTGCATTGCCCCAAGGTCTCCCAGCCTGGTCACGGGTTTGTGCTGCTGTGCTGGGCTGCTTAGTTTGGGGGGTTCTTCCTTGTGCTGGGATCTGGAGGGTAACTGGCTGATGCACCCAATGTTGTTGAATCTACAGCAACTTTTGGTGAGAATTTGTTTTTTCTGATGCATCTTCTGAGCTGCTAGGAGCAGTTAACTGGGAGGTTGTGCTGGGCTTGCAGCTCTGCTCTTCTGCTTGAGGGGCTCTAATCTTCTCTTGATGCTTCTGAAATGTTTTTTCCCTGGCTACATCCTCAATGTGGGCACTTCTAGAAATAGGCCATTTAATCCACAGTAAATGCTCCCTGAGGCCTGGATTGCTGTGATCTTGGCCACTGAGATGCTGTGTGCCTCGCAGGGGCTTGGGCTGGTGTTTATCCACATGCAGGTGTAGTCAGCTGGCAGGCACAGACAAGGAAACCCACAGTGTGATTCTCCATCGCCCGGCTCCTTCTCGTCTCTGACCCCATGCAGGGGCTCCCGGCCACTCCGGGGCCGGATATTCCTCGCCATGGGGCTGTCCTGCAGCTGCTGCCTCCAACACAAAATCAACCTCGGCTCCAGTGGCTCCCTGTGCCCCTGTTACTGGCCTCTCCTGCTGCTGCTCCCTCACAGACAGAGAAGGGGATGTGAACATCAACTCCTCAAAGCAGGCTAATGCTGAAAAGGAGAGGAAGGAGAAAAGGGTAACTACAATAATTACAGGCATAGGAGGTTTTTAATGTGAGACATTATTAGGCAGGGTAAAGCCCACTTAATTCTAAGAGCAGCTACTAGACAGGGGTGTGACAGGAGGGCGCGTAGTAAATGAGGGGCATGGGGAAGATCTGTAGGTGCTTCCTGGCCACGTGTTTGCTGTGCACGAAGGGAGGCTCAGAGGAATGCTGAGGTGACAGATAAATGACTGCTTCTGTGCTCCGTGCAGAACTTCACCTGGAGACCTCGCTTCCGCAAGGTCCTCTTTTGTGGGATACACTGAGATACAAAAGCGTTGAGAATTTTACATGCCGTGCTGCCTATTTTGATCTATTCAGTTCACTTAAAAATAACTTCACTCTATGTGTTAGCTAGAAGTCAGGGGATGCTGTGCTGCAGAAGCAAACAGCTTCCTGGAATATCCTTTAAAAAGATAAAGTGGTGGCTGCCCAAGCACAGCATGTTCCTTTCAAAGCTCTTTTGCCTGATGCCTGGGAAGAAGGGAGGATTTGGAAGCAGCCTAAGGGCTGATGAGCCTTATTAACCCATGTATTCTCCATGGCTCTGTAGGCTTAGGAAGACCAGGCTCACGGCAGGTTTTTGTGCTTCCTTTAGGTCTGGTTTGGGAATGAGAGCTCACTGTTTTGTTCTTATGTAGTAACATCTTCTAATCAGAGATCATGCCTAGCCCATGGGAAACAATTTGGGTTATTTGTATTAGAGCTATGGATAGTTGACTGTTGCTTCTTGAGGTAAGTTCTTTTCTACCTTTCCTCTAGTTCTTGCCCTCTCTGCACAGCTGCAAAAATCCAGCCTTGTTCATGTTGAAAATGTTGCTATGTGGAAAACTGGTGCCAAATGCAAACACTCTGCATTAGGAGGGTTGCTTTTATGGAGGGTGTCACTGCACTTCATTTATTTTTGCTTCCTGGTACCTGCTAGAAGATTCTCAACACTGGAGAAAAATGCGATGGAAGTATTTAATGCATGACATTATTTATCTTTAGTTATTAATGGAAGTGGGGTAAATGATTGCGGATTTAACTTTATTCTAAAATTGATTGCATCTTTTTTGCACGCTTAGTATTATCTGCAGCAGTTTTGGTCGTGCATATGAGTTATCTTACGGCACTGAGTCATACCTGCAGCTCCGGGGCCTAGGAGGATTGGGCAGAGTTAGCGCTAATACAGTGAGTGGGGAGGAATTGCTTAGAGCTGGACAAAAGTAGGTCGAGCTGCTTGACTCTGCTGTTTGATCCCTGCAGATGCTGGGCCAGATTCTGGTCTCGGTTACCTTGGCATTGACTCTGCATCCAATACAGTTACCAGGGGATTCGCCAGGCCTATCAGGTGTACTTATTTAGATGAGAAAACTTGTTTCAGCTGTAATCCTTTTGCCCTGTTGACTTGGATCCTAGCCAAGTGTGAGCTCCTTGTGCCTTATCCCATATCTATGGTGTCACTAAAAGAGCATCTAGCGCAAGAAGAAAGGCTGCTTGCCCTGACCGTATCTCTTGTAGACATTAGCCCAGCTCTTCTCTTGGGGTGAGTCTGGCACGAGGTGTCACAACTGTTGAGGTGCCTGGCAAATAACTGCCCAGAGCGTTAGGAACTAGATGATTTCCAGTTGTGTAACACCTTTGGGGCCGAACTCCATCAATACAATTAAACTTGTCATGATGATTTATGTACAACGTCACAGGAATGCCTGGGCCCTTTATATGGGAAAAGATTTTTTTTTTTCCAGACTGACTTTGGATGAGTCCAATAGTTCCAAATCCTCTCCATCTCTAAGGGTTTCTAATGCAATCACTGAAATCCATGTGTGGAGAGCTTGGTCCTTGCAGCTTCTTTTGAGTGAAAAAACCTAGCTGTAGCACTAGCAGAATGCTTACTGCTAGAGCTCTCGGAGAGCTGAATTTCGGTTAGTGCAATTTCTGCAGCCCTGCAGACACCTTTAATCAGAAAGTTATTGTGCTTTTTTGTAGGCCCTTTTTTGAAAGAGGGAAATAGTCCCACAAGTTCTTTGGAGGATAAAGTAAGAACCAGAGGAAGGTGAAAACCCAAGTGTCTCAGCAATCTTACTAGCAAATATGATCGCCTATTGAGCACGGAAGGCATCAGAATTAACTCCAGTGTTTGTTTTGCAATTAGCTGCTTTATCAGCTCGTTTACATGGAGGAGCAATGTGGAATTTGGTAGGTTGGCACTGGTGGCCATTTTAATTTTCAAATGCAGTTGATGAATTTTGATCATCATCCCATGAACATTCTTCCTGAACACAAATCAAGCCTTTCAAAGGACTTGGTTTTGCATCTAATTATTAAAATCATTGAATTGAAAACCACTTTTTGCTCCTAGTTTTGAACCTTTTGCTGTATATGAATCATGTCAACCAGAATAGCCACCCCACAGAGGTTTTAACTAATCCTTCTGGTCGTACAAATACTTGAGGGACTCAAAATAACAAGAAAATTATTTACCTTCCTGGATAGGATATAGAGTGACTTTCATGCCTCTTTACAGCAGCTCAAACATTTACACAAACTTGTTAAGCTACTTAGAGAGGATTGTTTGTCCAGGTAATGTTTCCCTCAGAAAGTTAAGCTGCAAGTAAGGCTCGTGCTTGACTTTAGTGAACTTTGCTGATTTTGGAGAATTCTTGAGGAATTGCCTCTGGGAGAGTTTTAAATAAAGAAATAGGGAGCTTTTTGCTTTCTTTCCTTCTGTATCTTCATTTTGAGCAAGCTATTCCCTCTCCACACAGATGGGTCTGTGCAATCTTCATAAGGAAATCATTTAATTATGTACAGCTGCTCCAGGTAAATGTTATTTACAGATGGCTGAAAAATTTTGGACTATACTTATTTGCCAAGAAAAACCTTCCTTCCTTCCCTCTTGATAGAGAGGTGTTTTTAATTGTCTTCAAGGTAAGCTGCATATTGTACAGTCCTGCTTGTCTCTCTACCCGTTTTGACTGTTTTCTTTTCTTTCCTTGTGATTTTATAAAAGGTAACCCTGCAGGCACTGGGCACATAATTGAGGTAAGCAATCTGCTTGTTTATCCCTGTTTCCATTAATTAGATATGTGCAATCTGAATTTCCTGCTGGAAAACAGGAGATGTCCCGGCCCCAGGATGCTGGGTTGAGCTGGCTCCCATGGCTCTGAGCGAGCGGGACCCTCCGGAAAATGGCCTATTTGCATCTCTGTGGGGTGTCTGCATGGGGGGACGGCACTGACAGCTCCGGCTTTGGAGCATCTGGTGCCTGCAGGCCGGGAGGGTGGACAGGGTGGCTGGCTCTGATGCTGGTTGCCTCCTGCTCCAGCACAGTAGGATGGTCTCCAGAGGACTGACAGCCCCATCTCCAGCAGGTTGAGCTCCTACGGCTCTGCTGATGCTCCCCTACATGGGATGGACAATTTTTCCCTTCCCAAAAGGTGTCTGGGCAGGATCGAGTGCACTTTGGGTGCCCCAGCTCTCACAACAGCAGCCAGGTCTTAGTGACGGTGCCGAAGAAGATCTTGTTCTGTCAGCACGTCAGGCTGCTTTTTGGGGTCAAGCCTGACCCCCTTCAGCTGTAGGGGATACACGAGAGATTCTATCACCTCTCTTGTGCTTATATATGCCGTAAGTCCATTGCAATCACAGAGCCTGCCTGGTGTCAGGCTGGTCTCCTACACAGTCACCCCCAGGCGCTGCTGCACAGTGAGCCCCTGCCCAGTGTGTTCCCTCTCCCCTCTTGCTTTTCCTCCCCTGCACAGGGTGGCTTTGCTCTCCCTTTGCTTACTCCTTGCCTGCAGGATGGATGGGCACCTTTTGCTCGCTAGGAGTCTGGCAGTAAATCATATGGTTGCTTTTTTCCCCTTCTTTTTACCTTCTGAAGCAGTTGCCCAGATTAGTTTGAAGCAGAATAAAAGAGTTAAGTAGAGAGAATCCTGAAGGTAACTACTTTGCTGTGAACTTAAGGTCAAGGTACAGTACACATAGTAGTTTTTAAAAAGAGTATTAAAAAAAAAAAAAGCTGTGATGCACCATGTATTTTAAGGGCAGGAACATAATTCAGGCATCTGATTGCTTACCTTGAACACGGATTCAACAATGTTCTTATTCTGCAGTCTTTATTTTTAATATCCATAAACCTTGACCTGCAGACTTTAAGAACGTCAGCTATTGTTTGCCACCCTTAGTGGATTATTTCTGTTGTATGAGTTGTGATGGGCTTACAGGGACAGTGAGGCAGAGGGAAGACTCGCGGGGACCAAGAGGAGTCCTGGAAACGTTCCTCCTTGCAAGCTTGAGGATGACTGAGGTAACGTCTTCCTCCTCCACTGTAGAAGGTGTTATTTCTGGTGTTTATCCCAGTGCCAATGGCACCAGGAGGGACATGATTCAGTGATCGTAGATGCTGTTGAAACATGATGCTGTCTTAGTTTCTTTTTTAGAAATAGAGATGACAGTGACCCCCCTGAGTATCTTCGATAGACAGAGCTTCGCCCCTCTCAAGCATGGAGTTCAGGGATTTAAAACAAGGATCTCGGAATGGAATTGGACTTGAAATATGCTTCAGAAAGCTGTCAATCTGTGTGAAACTCTCATGTCTGCCGCTCTTGAGTGCATCACTGCAGCAGTCTAACCGAGCCTTCTCCCTGTGGGCTGTCTGCTCAAGTTATGGTGCTTTTGATTACCCTTTTATTACTGTGTTCTCACCTTTTCCTAGGCACCCTCCTCATTTTCCTGGGGCTTTGCAGAGGTCAGTATTTGTACGGCTCTATCTTCAGTCCTTCAGAGATGCTGCTTCTCTTTTTGAGCAGCTCGTGCAGCCTCAGGGTTCTCTGCTTTTGATGAACAACCTCTCCAGATATTCTGTTGCCACCAGATCTCTGCCCATGTCACAACCATGTACATTGCTCATGCATGTGGATGCTTTGACCCCTGCTCACACAGTCCCCAGCTCAGCAAAGGGCTCTCTGTTTCCCAGCCCCTGTTTCTTGAGCCTCGGGCTAGGTCTCCCTCTATCAGGCTGCAGCAGTGAGCACCTAGTCCTTGGTTAGAGACCACAGGGCTTTACACTGCAAAGAGGAATCCTTGGATCTCATGAGATGCTTGAAGTCAACACTGTGACTCTGCTGTTTGCCAAACCTTGTCCCTGGGCAGGCTCACAACTGCCTAATTCATATTCCCACTGTCCTGCTTGGGCTGCAAGGGGGTGTGTGTGCGTTTTGGACTTGTGTAACTTTAGGAAATGCATTTGCCCATAGATGCTTTGATGGAAGCTGCCTAATCTAATAAGAGCAGAGGAGCAGGCGGCAGGGGCAGTGTGTGCATGTTTAGCACACACATGTGTGCTTGGCCTCTGCTTGTCTTCTGCCACGGAAGATTTACACTAAAAAGAAACTAAGTAGTTTTGGCATGAATGCTCTGTTTCCTCCCAGACAGAGCCGAATTGTATTCGGTATTCCCAATATTGGCATTTTGAAATAGGTAAGAAACATCCAAGCCTGAGGTACACTGAACAGCTTCTTGCAGAAACTCAAGTTAGTGTTATCACAAGCCAAAAGCATTGGCAATCAAAGGTGTTTCTGAAGGCGTTAGCTCCAGTTCCACTGATATGGAGTATGTGGGTTTTCGTGTGGTGTTTTTTTTGAGGTAATGAACTCTTATTAACTGCTTGGAGGGCAAGAATGCCTTAGACATACTCAGTGGAGAAAAAAAAAGGAAAAAATGTCTTTTAAGTCCTTGATCATGACTTAATCTTAGATTCAAAAATTATTCCTCTCTTGCTGTAGATGTTCATCACATATCCTGGGTGAGGGGGATTTGGTGCCTAAGAATGGCTGCATAGGCAACAGAATGAAAAAGCCTGAAAATGACCTCCCTGAGATGTTTGCTGTCAAGCATTGGAAAGGGTAAGATCGGGGGAGGAAAAGGAAAGGGCCTATCTTTGCTTTGTTGACCACTATCAATATTTGACTGACTTTTTCTTTGTTCTTAGGTTATGGTTACTGCAGCTGGAAAAGGCCTTGAAATGCTAACGTGAGGACTGCATCACTGATGTGATGAACTGGAGCAGCTTGGTGCATCCCAGGAGAGCAGCCCTTGATAGGCAAGTCTTACAAGAGGGGCACTTTTCTCTCTATGCCACTGGTACTTGGTGCTCCTGCCCCATGCTTAGATCAATCCCTGGCTTTGTGCCTGCTGGTCTGTGGGTGATGGCAGTGGGAGTGAGCACCAAGCCACAAAGGAGCATCGTGCAGATGGGACCAGCCAAATTCTCTACTTTCTGCATGCCAAGCTTGTGCTATGCGTATGCACAAGTCAAAGCTCGGTTATCTCTTTGGGAAGCCTTAGGGAATCTGACTCCAGGATATATCATTTAACTCTGAGCTGTAAATTTTAGCAATTGTGTTGGTCAACTTCAAAAATAGGTACTTGCTCACAGTCTGACCCAGATATATGGGTTTAATACAAGACTTACCTATCTGTGAACAAGGCTATGAAACAATACTTAAAGTTGATTATTGTTATTTCTACCACATTTCTTCCCTGCCCTGAAACTCCATTTCATTTTGAGCTGAAACAACATTTTCCTTTTCCTCTTGCCAACTGACCTGAAAAAAAATCCATTATTCACCTAAATCTAAGTGACCCTAAATATGTAGCTTTTGTCTAGAAAGGCAATTTATTTTATTTTCATCAGTTCAGAGTTACAGACCATTTGCTGTTTGGCCTTCCCTTCATTGTTGTTAATAGGTTCCGTGGCCTAAAATGGGATAATCTGAGCAGAAATAAAATGCAAAATGGGAAAATCTTTATGACCAGATTTAGTTCGTTGTTAGTTGCAAACACAGAATTAGAGAGTACTGCATCAGCTTCTTCTCTTCTAGAATCACCAGCAAAAAGTGGTGCGGAGAAAGGAAATCCGTAATGCATAAACCAGAACATTATTATTTGATATCTGGATTTATTTCCCATTTTATTTTTAAACTAGATTTTTCAAACTATCTACTTGCAGAAATTTGCATTTTATGAAGACAGTTACAAAATGTGATGAGATCATTTTGGGTAACTTGCCTATTTCTCCTCAACTGGTGGCATCTAAAACTAACCATGCTTGTCATTTCCTTGGTGTTTTTTTTTTTATCATTGAAGCTAAAATATAGCTTAAGTTTTCACCAAACGAGCTGTTTCCAAGATGACTTTGCCAAACTCTGTAGTGCAGTGGGATTTCTGCAATTATGATTAGATGCTGCCAAGCAAAAATGGTCTGTTGAATACAACCGAATCCAAAGTTGATTAGCTTCTCCAGAAGCCACAAGAGATTAGGAGTGCAAATTGCATTTAATCTTTTGTCTGTCTCTGCCACCCAGTTTTGCAGGTTGGCAGAGCAGAGCCTGAGTGGATGAGGGATGTGGGGAGAAGTGGGGCTGATGAAAGACCTCTTGGGTCATCAGGAGCTGATCAGCTTTAGGATGTTGCTGCTGCTTCCTAGAAGTTGGTTGTACCAGCTACAGAATCAATTGCTTGTGTGGCCATTGTCCAACTAGGGAGAAAAATCTCCCGTTTGGGAGTAGATTTTACTCCTTTTATTAGCGTATCTCCCCAAAGGAAGAAATAACCAGCCGAAGGGAGCATTTGTCTTGGTCTTGTCTGAGAAATTCCCAGTAGGAAACAGAAGCACTTTGGATATCTGCTAGTGGATTTTGAGTCTCTGCTCTCCAAGCTCTTCTGCACGTGTGCTCCATTTGAGTAGTTCCACTAACAAGCTCCATAGGTGTCTGCTGGATTACAGCAAAGTTAGGATTTGTCTGATCTTTAATTAATCCCAAACAGTTCTTCCATTTCTACTGTTGACCAGTCAAGAGAGACAGGTAAATGGTCACTATGCTGTATCTCTTAACTCTCACAGAAATACAGTGCCTTTTGCATGATAATGTTACTGCTGTTGTATGCCTGTCATGTTATTCTGTGGGGAATTCTTATTTTCCAAACCATATATTTATGCAAAGCCGTCACTCCTTTTACACTCTCTACATACAAAACACTTAATAACTTTATCTTCAGCTTTCAAGCATAAAAGTGAGGAAGATATCCTATTCCAAACTTAACTACTTGTGCATGTTGTTGGTACAAAATAAGATTACTGCTTGGAAGACAGTGCATTTATCTTTCACTTGAAATAACCCAGGAGAATGTCAGATGCAAAATGATTTTTGAAATCTTGGCATTTCCTGCTGCTTTATAGTGCCTGTAACTTCATTCAACAGCACCGACGTTATTGTGCAAGTCCTTCCAAGTGAAGGGAATTGGCACCCTATTAAAACTCCTTCCTTGCAGTGCTGAACTGGAAACAAGTAACTCCGCAGCAATATCTCCTGACTGGTGGCGATCAGAATCATGACTGCTAATGAATGGGCAGGATTCTCTCCTTGTCTGTTCACCTCTTCCTGCAACTAATCCTTCATCCAGCTACGGTTTTATCCAGTGTCCTCCTTATGCTTTTTCCAACAGGCTCTTTTGCTTTGGCTTTTGTCCCTTCCAAACAGTGGCGTGCCAAGCTTTGCTACGATGAGCTTGTTTCTGTGCTCTGCTGCGTGGCGTCAGCATCTCTTGTAACCTGGACTGGTGCCACTGTGTCCATGCTGTGCTTAGACTGGCGCAGAGCGCTGGGCACCAAGAGCAGCGGCGCTGGCTGCATTGTTTGTTGCAAAGATCAGACTTAGTCAATAATTAACATTTTATCTGTCCATAAATTCCCTCTTGTTCTGGCAAAATGGATGTGAGAATCATGTGGATGCAGGAGAGGCTCAGGGCAAGACTGGGGAGCTCCTGACCACAGCAGGGCCCTCAGCTGGCTGGTGACTCAGTCTTTGGCAGGGCAGTGAAGTTGGGCAGCCCTCACTGGGCAGGCAGGAGGGGATGTGTGGCCACAACCCAACTGTGGGTGACATGGGTGAGTCCACATGTGGACTGACTAACACTAATGAAGAAAGGGCATCTGGGGACCCTTCCAAAGGGGACTGAAGTTGGGCTCCGTGCATGGCGAGCACTTCCTGAGGTGCCTCTGCTCTGCTCTCCTCTACCCTGTTAGCGCCATGTTCCTCCTTCCATGTTCTGACTCAGCGTGCCCAAGACGGACAGTTGTACGTTATCCTAATGGCTGTGAAATGGACTGTTTTCCCTAATCATGGGAGATTATATCAGAATGAGGAAAACGAAATTAGTTTAAAAAAAATTCAATCTGTGGTACGTCCTCTCATTTTGATGAATAATGTACATACTCATATAGTATAGCATAATAATTTTTTTGACTTATTATAGAATGCTGAAGTATTTCTAATGATACTGCTTTATCTACTCATTTAAAATTAAAATATAAATCAAAGGTATCATTAAATATAATTCCACCTAACTGTATATTTCAAAGTCCATTGGAAGTTTTATTTCTAGGTTTCTAATCTCTTAATTCAGCTAAAAAGCAGCATTAATAAGTGGCTGGGTAAATAATTTAAAATATAGCCCTTTTTACACCGTAATCATGCCAAGAGAAATGAAAGCATATCCGAGTGTCAGACGTTGTAAATCACCGCGCAGGTAGCAGCATCCTGGTGCAGAAGTGGATGGCACACAGAGAAGCAAGGTCTCCTGGCAACATATTGACTCTTTCTAATTAGTTAAAGGATTTATGTGGGCACTAAAAAGGGGCTCGTTTATCGATTTTTGTCACATTACTGCACTGCACTGATTTTGCTCATTCTCCGGGGCTAGGAACACCTCGTACGTGCCCAAGCCCTCGGCACACTGAGGACTGTGACGGGTCCTCGTGTCTGATTGCTCCTGGCCGCGCTCTCCCTAGCAAAGCTGCAGTCTGCAGCTCTTCCCTGTTTTATACCTCCTGCAGTCAACTGGAGCTTGGAAGGTCTTTGGTTATTCCCAAAGAAACAATGGGACAACTCCCCGTTTGTTCAGCTCCGTACAGGCCGTGGAGATGGGAGAGCAGAGCCCAGCGTTGTTGGTTTCTTGACTTGGACATCAGCATCGCAAAGCTCCTGGTGCCGATGCAGAGCCGAGGCGGTTCCTGTGAGACGGGACAGGATCCTCGGCCGAGGAGAGGGCGGCTGCAGGTGGGGGAAGCCTGAGGGCACCAAGTCCTCACGAGGCTCCTTGGGATGGGGGTTCCCTGGGATGGGGGCTTCTCGGGATGGGGGCTTCCTGGGGTTAGCTGGTCCATGTGGGCCATGAGCCCTGTTCCTGGTGCTGCTCCCGGGGGCTGGGATCGCCCCAGAGCCCAGCCTGGCCCAGCACTCGATGCGCAGTTTTTGCCAACATTTGGACCTGTGATGATTTTCTGCCCGTTTGTTGCCTACCCAAACAGGGGCCCCATGTGGGCCTAGGCAAACTTCCCAAGGAGATTATTTTTTGTAGGGACAGCCGGAAGAAAAAAGCAGCACCAGACACTAAAAATAACCTTGCCAAGCGAGGGGAGGCGTGGACGGGCCATGGCGAAGGAGCAACGCACGCGGCCGGCCCCAGGTGAGACACAGCAGGGCCTTGCTCAAGCCAGCCTGGTCGGGCTGCTCTAAGGGGAGCAGGGAAAGCTGCAGCGGGTCTGGGCGCGGGTCGAGGCCGGCGCCGGTGCCGCCTGTGCCCGCGGAGCTCGGGGCAGCCCCCCGGGCCGGGCGGGCTCCGCACACGCGGCCCGCGGCGCT